>FXXK01000001.1:595772-670212 GCA_900184695.1 Betula pendula
AAAAAAAAAAACAAAACAAAAACAAAAGGGTGAATGAAATAAATGTTTTCAAACAAATAAAGTCATATTGTTGAAATTAGTTTTCACTTCGTTTGCCATGGTGTAAATGCAGTGAAGAGAATGGGCTCTATTCTCAATCACTTGCATCCTCTTATTTAACATGTAAAAATATCTAAGAAAATACTAGATGAAGAAAAATAACGGAAGCAAGAAAAAAAAAAAAAAACACACACACACAATAATTTTGAGTGATTCAGCCTTATAGACCAATGTCCACCATTAAGAAGTGTCCTAAAAACTGTCTTTATCGTATTGACTTGAGTATTTGTAAATTGTATTACGTATGACTCTATTTATAGGAAAAAAAATTAAACCCAATATATATATAAAAAAAAAACAAAAAAGTATCTATATACTATTATTATTTATTTCTTTTTTCTGAGCAAAGTATCTTATATTCTGACATAAACATTCTACTAGGCACTAGGTACCTTGAATTTTGAAACTCTTAACAATGTGGCTTTTGATGAGGAAGTAGTCTTTTTAATTAGAGTCAAGTAACGGTTGGATTGTGAAGGGGATTAAGTTGAAAGAAGTAGAGGGTTTTGAAACATCTGGGAAAGTGTTTCGGTGTCTTGAATAGAAGGCTAAAAGGGAAAGCTTGGGCCTTGAAAAGTGGCCTTTTTATGATCCTGATAGTGACCGACATGCGAGCAGGAGCGTGTTTGGCTCCTTGGAAAAAGGTTTCTAAATATCAGGAAAGTCGAAGCCAAGACGAGCGCAATGAGATTTAGTGCACTAACTTTTATTTGAAATAAATGGTTTAGATGTAACAATACATTAACATGATAAGAAATATGACTTGCAAGTGGCTGTTGGAGGGTGGCTCAATCGCTCCTTTTGCCCTTCAACTCAAAT
The DNA here is from genome assembly GCA_900184695.1 of Betula pendula. NCBI lineage: Eukaryota > Viridiplantae > Streptophyta > Magnoliopsida > Fagales > Betulaceae > Betula > Betula pendula. Next base: position 596,691 of record FXXK01000001.1, read on the forward strand.
CAACCTTTTTTTTTTTTCCTCTTTCTAATTGCTGTTGCCATATGGGTCAACATACAAACCGATAAACAACGAATGCTTGGAGAGAATTCTTAAAAAATCTCTTGAAACAGATTTTATTGTTGCTTTTTAAATTAAGAAAACAACAAAAGAATTAAAAATTGTATCATAAACTTATAAAAATAAAAGTGGTTCTCTTAGTATTATTTTAATGTAAAAAAATTTTTCTTCTCTCTAACATTTGTTTAAATTAATATTTAAATTTTTTTTTTTTTTGTCTTTTCCTTAACATTTAATTTAAATAATATTTAAATAGTATATGAAAATAAAAAAAAAAATTATTATAAAGTTAATTTGAATAGAAAAGTAAAAAGTAATTTGATTCAATATATATAAGGATTAGTTAATTAAATTATAGTTTCATTTGCAAAAATTATTAATACATGATCATTGAAAAGGCTGTAAGTACGAGTCATACGCTCTATTATCTTATATATAAATAATATAATGGCAATAGATTTTAGTAATAAGCCCATAACCTGTTCGGCCAGTCCAATAACTTGTTTACGACTATTCATGCCCAACATACATGAACGGCAAGCTTGGCCATCTCTAGAACACTAGTAATGGCTTGTCTTAAGTTTTTTTTTTAAAAAAATGTAGAAAATTATATTTTTTATTTTTTTATTTAAATAAAATTTACAATAGTTTTTCATTAGTAACAGCTTCCTTAAATTATTTTTTCTAGATATAAGAAAAATTATTAAAAAAAAATCTACAATAGTTTCCATTAGTATTTTCTAAACTAATAAAACACCAAATAAACAAAAAGTTATATCTTTAATCTAGAGAACCAAAGGTAATTCCCTTACCATTATTTGAATATAAAATTTTTTTTCTATCATCTCTCTTTCCTACAACATTTGTTTGAAACAATATTTAAATGTTAGAAAAAAAAGAAAACTATTTAAATATTGTTTAAAATAAATGCTAGATGAAATAGACAGAAACAAGAAAGCATTTTATATCAAAATAAAGGAAAATGCAAAATCAATCTCTATGGTTGGCTTAAATTATAAATCACTCCCTACAGTATAAAAAATAATTTAGAGGTCCTCGTAACCCCAAGGTAGACCAAAATAACAATTTAGTCCCTATATTCAAATTCCATTTAGTGTGTCATGTTAACACCAATAAAAAGATGGCATGTGCCATTCTTATTGAAAAATATAAAGCTTATTTTTTTTTTTTTTTCAAAAAAAAAAGAAAAAGAAAGAGGGGGTGGCTGCCAACCACCCCTTAGGGGAGGAGGTGGCCTGCGAGCCACCTCAAAAGGTGGTTGGAGGTTACACCAACCACCTCTGGGGTGACCCGTGCACCATTCCTAGCCTATTGGGTAGCTGGGGTGGCTCGCGGGCCACCCCCTACCCCAAGGGGTGGCCAGAGGTAGGGGAGGCATGCGAGCCACCCCATAGGTGGTCGGGGGTGGCTCCCAAAGCCACCTCCTCTCTTTTTTTTTTGAAAAGAAAAATGTTTTAGTTTTATATATTTATGTATTTTAATAAGAATGACATATGTCATATTTCATTTGTGCTAATGTAGCACATTAACGGAATTCGTCAAGTGTTTTGATGGAATTTGACTATAGGGACTAAATTGTTATTTTGGCATACCCCAATGACTTCTAAATTATTTTTTTATACCGTATGGAGTATTTTGTAATTTATGTCAATCATAATTACTAATTTTACATTTTTTTCTTAAAATAATGGCAAAGAAAGCAAAGATATTACTCTCTAGGGTGGCACGTTTGCTTCCCTTGGTTTAGGAAATACCTAGATAAGCTATTGTAAATGATTTTTTAATAATTTTTCATACATATAGGAAAGGAAATGAGATTTAGAAAAGCCACTTTTTAGTACTCTGAATGTTGAGCTAAAGCCTAACACTCACCTAATTGCACCCCTTGCTATCCTTAATTTTCTCTGATTACCAACTCCATGCCTTGCTGGCCATTGCATGCTTCTCTTGAACAGAGATTTTAGTTGTGACTTGATTAACACACATGTATTAGTTCTGTTTGTTAGTTAGAGTACTAGCATCAATTTATCTTAAACTCTATTCCCTTAATTAGTGTAGAAAAAACTGTTAAAAAAATTCAAAATTTTTTTTGCTGCAACTTCCATAAATTATAGAAACACCAAGTAAATTAAAAGCTGCTCCCTTCATCTAAATAACCAAAAGTAGTTCTCTTAGTATTTTTTATTTTGAGAAGAGAAAACATAAATTTTAACAAATGAAGCCGATCCCCTTGCAATCACTCTCGAACACTTTGTTTAAACCATGACATGCCTCTACCATTTCAAGGCGGATAGGACTAGACGTCCACTTAAGTGGACATTTAGTGTCCACATGCCCTTCGCGGATTAAAAAAACAATTACATACCCTCACAAAAGTGAGGGTATGCGGATGTTTAGCACGACTCTTTCAAAGCAACATAACTATGTCAAAACTACGACAAACCACCACATTCAGGTGGAACAAAGTTTTCTTGTAAATTGGGTTGAAGTTAAGAAGTTTGACTTATTTAATTAAATGTATCGGGTTAGTGTTAACCTATATAGTCTTATACTATGTTTTGATACGACTCGAACTCAATACACGACTCTAAGGCTAACACTTTTTTTACACGACCTACGAACTCAACACGAATTAGCAAGTTAGGGTTAAATGGTCTAACCTGTTTAATTGAATTGGTCAAGTTAAGATTGACTTATATAATTTTATATTCATATTTCGTTACAACTCGAACTCGACATATGAGCATGAATTATCACCTATAGCTTAGAAGAATTTCTATGATCCAATCTATTAAAATGAAATATGTCTTTAAAACATGTAATTCTTGCATAAATTTTATTAAAAATATATATATAAAAATTTAAAATGCAAATAAGACGCAATACTCTAGACAAGAATATGTCATTTTGCTTGTTCAAGTATCTACTGTTACGAACTTTAGTAGGCTTCTTGCAGCCCAATTTGAAAAACCAACTCATACGGCCCAAAGAAAGAAACCCATCTCAGATCAATACCAAGCTAATCCGACCCGTTTTCAAACACTAGTTAGGGTATTGAACGGCACCATACTGTAAAAAGCCAGAAAGCACCGAGTGCCACCGTAGACCCTTTGAGCCTCTTAATCATGGGTAAGCAATCTTTTCGAATCACCTGTCCAAGAATTCTGTTTGGAAGCCGGGAAAATCTGTGGGAGAATGAAGGAAAATAAGATACTAAATCATATGGTTTATTCTGTTCCGGTTTCTAAAAAGTGGACTAAGAGTGTATTGTTATTAAACCATGTCGGCCCCTTTAGTGCTTGTGTTATGTAGATTCGAACTTTTTACATGAGTAGGATTATTTCCCCACATTTTCTCAGTAACCAATTAGAGTGTTAGTTACGGCCATATTGTTTTGCAGTAGAATTACCTTTTTTCTTTTGGTTGAAATTCTGGGATTTGAGTTCTGATATTACTATTTATGGGGATGTTAGGAGCATACAAGTACATGTCAGGGTTATGGAGGAACAAGCCATTAGATGTTGTGAGGTTCTTGTCAGAAATGAGGTGTTGGAATTGCACACAAAGTCGTTCAATTTTCTACACTATGCAGCCTTTGCAGACCAATGAGGCTCGCCGGCTGGGCCAAGAGGCCAATCAGGTAAGAAATTTTGCTTTCTAAAGTGTTTCCGGTTGGAGCATTGATTGGTTTTGGCGTGTGCTTTTTGTATTGCTTGGAAAACCTGGTACGTACTTAGCAGATTTGCATATTGGTATAAAGTCTTTGCTCGTAGATGTAGCGATGATGTCTTGCATCATCTCATTATGCATGGGTGACTTTGAATTACATATGCTGTCGAATACATATGTGACCAGCCATATCAAGGGTGGTTTTATTGAACTCAATAACTATTGTAGCATATTTCCTTTGGTCAATGTTTATTTTTCTGATTTCATTTTGAGCAGAAGAGTTCATCTGTTATAAGTATGGTTGATAGGTTGCATTTGATGGAAAATTGTAAATCACTGGTTTTTCTCTGGTTTTTATTGTGAAAGTCGCTGGGGTAGGTGCTAGAGTTGCATTGTGTAATGCTTTGAAGTTAAATAAATAAAAAAAGATACAAAAATTGCTTGACTGGTGTTAAAGGAATTGGAAACTGTATGGAAGTACATGAACAATCATACCTAGAAATATAAGATTCTCTAATGTGTTAAATATGGCGTTGTTAAAATTGAGACTGGGTGTCCTTAAAGTACCAAGTACAAAATTTCTTCATATTGAGGTGCATAAAATGTGTGCCTTTTGTGGGAGCTTTCAGGCACTAAAAATGGCATTTTCTCATTTCCATTGAAATATATACGATTCAGATGAAAATAAATGTTAGTTAGCAACCTGTCAGAGGCTCATTGATTAGTGATGCTCTATTGTAAGTCTGCTCTATCACACACAAGTTTCATTAAAATAATCATTGGTTTTTCCTTATGTTTGATTTTTGGGTGTAGTTAGCAAAACCATGTGCTTCAATTTCATCATTGCTACCATGGTTGGATATATTTTGTAGAGCACAAGACATTACATATAATTTTATGTTTAAATTCTATATAATTTGATGATTGCTTCTTGATTGTTGATACAGTTGCTCGTTCTATTGAAGTCAGGTTGTGGTAGACATTCTACTTTTCATGCAAACCACCTCACTAAGGTAAGATAATTAGTTCTTTACTTTTATTTCTTCTTAGCATATGAACCAATGAGTTTTAGCTCAAATGGTACTTCCTCCCTTGGTAGCAAGGTGGAGGTTGAGGTCGTGGGTTCAAGTCTCACTGGGTGCGTGTGTAACTTATCAATTAAAAGAAAAAAAAAAAATTTCTTCTTAGCATATGATTGGAGACTGATTGCTTTCCTTCATTTTTATTCTGCAGGAAGTTCGCGGAACTGAAGGTTAGTGACCATTACGTGGTTCCATTCTATTTGATATTTATTGTTAAGCATCACATACAATTATTACAATGATCTTTCAAGAGATTAATTTGTTGATTTTTGTTTTTAATTCTTTAATTCTTGACTCCTAGTTGTTGGTATTATTGTGTCTATGCTTGAACATGAGTTCTGTGTATCCTTACTGCAATCTGTTCTCCATCTGCATTGGTCTACTAAACAGGTTCATCTTAAGACTGATGGGATATTTCCTCTATCAATTTGTACAAGTTAACTTTTGGTTTATTGCAGTAGTAATTGTTATCCTTTGTGAGATCCTTCTCTCACAGATCAACATTTTCTTCCTTCCCAAATTGGAAACTTTTTTTTTTTTCTTTGGCATCGTGATATAATTGATTGTGAAGAGTGGAAATCAGCTACATTAAAATTACCGTAATTCTGGGAGGTCCATTTGATATCTGAAAACTGCTCAGTAACAGTTCAATATTAGTGAGTAATATTGTGAACCAGAAAAGTTTGGGTGAAGCCAGGTGAAAATGTTGGACCAAGCTCGACCTTTCTTCTTATTCGTCCTCCTTTCCTTTCTTCTTTTGAGGTCACAAGAAATTAAGACACTAAATGTTCTTCTGGAGCTCCATAAATCCTGAACCCAGCAATAATAATCCATAAGACAAGTAATTCATATTGTCTTCATTACAAAATTAATTTCATTCACTACCTCTTTTGGAGCTCCCCTCTTCTTCCCTGTCCTTTTTTTCCAGGGATGCTGGTGGAGGCAAAAATTAGTGTGGCATAGATGGTGTAATTTTTGTCTTCTGTGGGTTCGGTTAATTAAATGTTTTAACCAGAGGTTGTTTTGCTGTTGCTTGGTGTTTAATGCTATTTAAAAGGATGATTAATTCATAGAGGTCCAAAGCATCATTGCTTTTGGATTTTATTCCAAAAAACTGTTTTAGAACATGAAAGAATGTTTTTGGGTCTACAACAAACAGTCAGATACTGCTCCCTCAACGATCATATCACCTCCCCTGATGCAGAACTAGTAGTTTTCCAAGTTTATGTTGGTAACCTTTGTCCTCTTATATTATTGATCCTCACTATCTGTGCAACTCGTGCACTCGGATATCTTCACAAAAAGTCTTCAATAGCTTTCATCAGACTGCAAATGTCCATAAATAGTTTTGCCATGTGTTACATAAATTTTGACTTTGTCACCTTCCCTGTGAAATCAATTGAAGAGTGGAATAGAGCTGTTAGGTTCAATATGCCTCTTAATAACATCCAGAAAATGATACCTTTTCATGTTTGATTAAATGTTGGGTTCCCTAATTAGTTGCTCCTTATTGCTGCCTCTGAGTTCTCTGCATCCTTCGTTGCCTTATTAATCAGGGAGATAGACTTCAGAATAGACTATATGTCCTTTAAAGAGACCATTTTTTTTTTGGTCTCTAAATAATTTGTGTGTTAAGTTAGGTGGTCCATGTTTTATGCCTCTGTATTGAAAACTTATTTTCCTGTTTCCATGTAAGTTTCGAGTATCAAAGGCGTGGCCGCTACTTGACTAGATTTTTAGTGAATATAATATTGGTGCAAGTCAGAACCTGGGAATTTTGGGGTGTTTGAACATAGTGTTTTAATGATGAGGAAATAGGGACAGCTAGTAAATTGGCCATAACTTTCAAGTATTAAAAAAAAGAAAATAAAAATTATAAATACAGCCTGATTTGAATGATTAACCGCCTATAGATGAAAAAGGAGAAGCGAAAATTGAACCAAAATCTAGATTTCATTTAAGGAAATCATAGATAAACACTAGAAAATGATTTGTTGGCCTTGTGAGTCACATTGATTTTATGTGTCTAAAATGGATATTGGCACAACATGAAAGATATGCAAACCGACTAAAGAGGAAAGTAAGGAGGGGAGAAAGAGTGTGGTTTTGCATATTTACAATATATTTGGTGTTTTCCCCCCCTTTTGATGTTAATTCTTGACAGGAATCCCTGTTCTATTCAGAGGGTTGTCTACTAGAGCTTGTACTTCGCATTCACAATTTCAACTCAAGGAAAAATATGGGCCAAATACCACAATTCCTTTCTTCACTAGATCCATTTCATCAAAAGCTTCAGAGCAACCAGGAAAAACTGGATCAAAGAAGCAACCGGGACAATCTGGATCAGAGGTTTGAGTCTGAACTGAAATTCTTGAACTTAAACAGATGTCTACATTTTGCTGATAGACTATGCAAACTACTCACAAATAGATTTTGTGTTTGCAGTTTAAGTCACCATGATCTATTTCCTTTATCCAGTTTATGAGTATCTTTATGTTCCAGTAGTAAAAGAATAATACCTTTCATGGTTTACTAATCATTTACTCCCTAATGGGATCCATAATAGGAATTGGGTTTTGAAAAGTAGGGGATATAACAACCGTCATGTTATCATATGATGAACATAGAGCCAATTCATCCTATTGCTTCAGCTTTAGGATGTCATGTTGTTCCCAAGAATGAACTTGATATGGACGGTTCAAATAAGATTTTGCTATTGAAAAAATCTTCTTTCTTCAAGAATTCAGAAAGTCTGGTTTGACAATGTGAAGTTAAATGTTAGGATAATCTGAATAGGCCTGACTTAGGGAAGCAGTCCAATGCTTTCTGTGTAGGACAGCTGTATTTTTACCACGTTCTTTTGATATATACGTTGTAAGTTCATTATCTTGATTGGGCCTCTACTTCCCTTGACAGACTAAAAAAGACATATCAACTGTCGAGGACCCCTTTGATGCACCTACATATAATATCCCAGAGAAACCTGTGACATTTGTAGAGGGGGCTTCCTATACTGCTGTCATTCTTGCAGGGCTTGGAATTGCAACAGCTGCTGGATATGCTGTTTTCAAAGAGCTTATCTTTCAACCAAAAGAGTAAATTGTTAAACTTTTTTAACTTAAAATTAGGCTATGGTCAATTAGAAAATTTTCATTTGAAGTCTTTCATTCTTCTTCATTTTCACCACGATTTGAAAACATTGTCTGTTATAGGTACAAGGTCTTTAATAAGGCTCTGAAGAGGATTCAAGATGACAGTCAGGTTAGTAATATTTGCATTTCTCTCAGTCTCAACTAAAATAATAATATTTCTTTGCACTGGATCCATGACTTTATAGGGTTCACATGAAATGTATACACTAAAGTTTTGTGTTGTGTGGTATTGAAATGGGAGTGATTGTTGGCAGCGTTCTATTAGACTATAACACCATTAGTTTTAGAGTTAACTTATGCATTAGGCAGTAGCCTCAAAGTGTGTAGCTGAAGCCTCAAAGAATGAGGCTTAGAGCATGAAGGATTTTTTTTGTGTTGCAGTATTACTTTTAAAAAGGCTGATAGCCTAAGCCTCACGTTTTTTTAAAAATAAAAATGGCCAACAAGAAAAGAATTTCTTTAATAATAAAAAATTCAAAAAATAAGTTTAGAGATTTGAACAGCATATTTTCATATACCATGTAGCTCTGGTTCAGGCATCATTATTCAGAAAAAAAAAAGGGGGGAAGCAAGAGATGCAGCAAATGCTTTAGTTCCCACAAACACAAACTAGTTGCAATGAAAGTGTGGTAACTAACATAGCAGGAGAGTGGTTACCAATTCTTCTTTCCATAAGAGGAGATATCTATTTGACGTTGATAGTGGAAGAGGATTTTTGAGAAAAACTAATGTATGCTAATTACACAAAATGTACTGCTACTTAAAGGAGGAACCAAAAAGTGTGAGGAAGTAAGTACATACTCTATGGATAAAGCATATACTTGGAAATGCATGAGGCATGCACATCAGTCATAATCAACATGTAATATGTGATGTATAAATACCTTATACCATGAGTGATTTAACTTCCTGCATTTTCTTTTTACTTTCACTCCTAGGCCACCCAGCCTGTATGAGTAACCCACCATTGCTACCAAATCACCAATTCTAGTGTTTAAGTTGGAACTGAGATGAATATGTATGATTCGTCATGTTTCTCGACAATATTCTTCTCACTAGTTCCCTTGTAACCCTTACAGACCATGATTGACACATTATTTGAGTTCAAGGATGAATGATACATACTAGTATTCTGCATTTATGAATATTTGTATTGCAGTTTTGTGGTTGACACTTGACACAAATTAAATTTGCTATATCAGGTTAGGGTGAGGATTGGATCCCCCATTACAGGTTATGGTCAGGAAAGTAGAAATCGTGCTGCTCGACAACGTATTCCTAATAAGATATGGACTGATGAAGATGGTGTAGAGCATGTAGAGGTAATTTCATGCCAGCATGATAACTTGAGTTTGTTAGCTATAAGCAACTTCCACTAAGCATATGCATTACAGTTTATTCTTATCAATTATTTGAAATAATCTCCATTTAAGATATGCAACACAATTTCCATCGAGCATGTTAAATAAGGAAAGGATCATGACTTTCATGAACTTTGCATTTTGACTAATTTTAGTGTAATATTCTCTATTCTCGAATTTATTATGATTCTAGATGTTATTTTAATGTATTTTGGAAAATATGAATTGTGGATCAACAGCTGTATCTCGTGTAGAATATTCATCTATCCTTATGTCTGACCAATTTAATGTAGATTAATTTTTATATTCGTGGACCCCATGGAGCTGGGAAAGTTTACTCTGAGATGTTCAAGGACCCAGTGGACAAGCAGTGGAAGTATACATATTTGATTGTTGAGATCAAATCACCAACTCCTTCACAATTGATTCTAGAGTCTTATATGCCGGCTTATAACGTGGACAACAAGTAGTTAGATTCTGACAAGGTTTCTTTCTGTACCAAATAACATGGAGGAGGTTACCAATCTAGTCCTGTTAATAGTTATCCTTCTCATTCTTACTTTTTTTTTTTCAACCCTTTGGAAAGTGTTGAGTTTGAATTTTGAAGTCCAATTTTTTATTTACTACCAAGAGGAATTGTGATGAGAATGTTTCATACTTTTGTTGCATATGTATCAAGTTGGGTAAGCTTATTGTTTCAGGCTTATCCACATATGACACTGACCTCAGGCAGACCAGAGTTGTTTGAAGGAAAAGTATGAATTAAAGTGAAATCAATTTTTTGGAATTTATATTGCTTTTACTTAATTGCTAGTTGTGAGATTGAGTTCAATTGATTGTGTATGTTGAATACTTGTATTAAAAAAAAAAGATTGAGTTCAATTGATTTTTTTGTTTGTTTGTTTGTTTGGTAAGTAGATTTGAGTCCAATCATGCCAAAATTTCTGTTACCAAGTTTTTAGTTGATTTTACCAATGATTGCAATTGATTCTTCTTTCAAATGGGCATCAATCATGATTAGATGTTTAATCTATTGACATATTTCCATTAGTCCTGCAATATCACGACTACCTTATTTTATCTTTTTATTAAAGAACTAGAACTTGATTAGGATGTTTCTTGTAGCAAATAGTGATTTCAAAACGCAGCTAAAGAAATTGCTATGTATCATCCATTGGTCTTTCTCCCATCCTTATACTTGTCCATGTGAGTTTCACACATGAAACTCACGGATTTAATAGTAATTTTGAAAAGTGGGAGGATGAGAGAAAGATTATGGGAGAAAAACGAATTATTTCTCAACAAGGGAATTAGACCAACGACGACCAGGTCTCAAGCAACATGCCACCCTATTTAGGTATGTTGACCTAATAGGAGCTTTCTCACATTTAAATTGTTGAAGATCCGAATTTCAAATATGTGCATCAGCCATGCAAATGAAGACCAAATATATATATATACTCATATACGAGCTGTGCTTGTGGCTAACTACGGCCACGTGCCTCTCAAAGAAGAGCATGCAGCTTCATTTTTTGGTTATTAATATCTTTCATTGCGATACAAATGCATATGCATAAATTCATAATAAAGAAGAACAATTAATTTGTCTATAACAATAAAAAAAAAAAAAAAAAATCAGCTACAAGTCAGTTGTTGACCTCCTTGAAACTAGGCTTGCTGTCCTTAATTAAACCCTAGAGGGCTTTATCACTTTAAAAGAGTGATAAGAGAGATGAAGCTCAAACCTTTTTAAATTAGGAAAAAAAAAAAAGAAAGAAAAAGAAAAAGAGAGAGAGAGATGAAGCTCCACACCTTCAACTCATCATCCGACTCTCAGAAAAAGCTGAAGGCCGTTTTAAGCTTCTCGTGTTTTTATATTCTTTTTGATTGTTTAAAAGCATGATACATCAGTTAAAGTTACATTCAAATAAAGGAGAAGAAGTTGAAGATCAAATTAATTCTTGTCGCTGAATCGAGTAATCGTTGCTGAAGGAAGTGGAATTAAATCCATAAGAAACGTCCCAAGTTTTCGACCTCATTAATTCAGCTTTCAACCGTTGTTTATAAACTAGAACTTGGAGTTTTTAACTTTTAACTTTATTTCTTCGGTTGCTGCCAGAAATATTTTTGGCCATTAAATGCAATCCTAATTCCTATACAATACACTACACTACACAAGCAGACATGCTACATCCTACACGGCTAGACATTAACGATAGGGACTCATTTTTTATTTTTTATTTTTCCTTACCCCATAATGTTTTTAGTCATTTTTTAAACCCTACATAGCTATTTGTTACAGCTTCAAACCACATTGACAAATTTAGCAATTTTCCCAAAAAAGAAAATCATGAATTAGATTTAGAAGGAGTAAGCAGGTGTTACATCCGTAGTTAGAAACGTGTGGCACCCTAACTTGTGTCTTGTGTACACAAGAATAATGTTATATACTACATTTTTATTTTATAATTATTTCTTAATATTAAGATGGCAATCATAACTAATCCTTTTTTTTTTAACAATAATTAATTTAATGATTAATTGAGACGATTACGTTAATATTATAAAATAAAAAAGTAGTTTGTAGCATTTCTCATGCACAAACCAAAACCTTCTTTAATGGTGGTTGGAGCAAAGTCGGATCTAATTAACCGGTTTCAGACTAAATTGGGCCGAATGACCATTTTGGGTGGGCGTTTTGACTCTAACCGGATTGAAACAAATTGAGTCGTGGATCAAGCTAGAACACAAGTCAAGTAGAAAGCATGGGTCCTATTGGACCAATCGATGCCCTATTTGCAAAGGTGGGCCAAGTATGGGCTAGGGCATGGAAACATGGGTTGGATTTAGGGCTGTAAACACAATCAAGTTCTTCGTTAATAATTCGAACTCGATTCTTATAAGCTCGACTCGAGTTCGTTTGTTTAATATGGAGCTTGATAATTTCGAAATATTACTAGAAAATGTTATTCCTATCATATTAAAGGAGGGAAAGTGATGTTTTTTCCAAGAAAAAAAAACTCTACAATATGTCTTTTCCCACAGAAAGCCAATCAATTTATGTTTATTTATATACTCTTGTTTTCTTTTGTTTTCTTCTTTTAAACATTCATTCATCTATGATCACTTAATTATTTTAATTTTTTTTTTAAAAAAAAAGATGCCATTACTATGACAATTACATTACATGCTTCCTTCAACAGCTATATCTTTGTTCAATGGATGATATGTCAGTTTGTAAAAAATTTATAGTAAAAATTGTAGTATTCTTAACAATATTATATAAAAATTTGTTAATAGATTAAAAACATCTTATCATGATCCATGGCCATTCCAAACGACCATCAATAGCATCAATGCGAAAAATCATGCCAATTCGTGGCCAAAATTGATCTCTAATTGCCAACTTTTTACTTGATTTTACCCGATGATGCTGTCGATTGGCATTAAAAATAAATTATTTTGAGTCCAATCATGCCAATTCTATGATGTTTCTGTATTGATACTTGTCCAAATTGATGATTTTGGTGAAGAGACACACCGGGCCGTCTTGTATCTGCCTCTCCCACTCTCTCCCCAAATTCCAATGATGTTCAAATCTGAGACCCTTTTTTTTTCTTTTAAACTCTACTTAGATCTTCCAAATTTTCATCTTTTTTGAGATATTGATTTTTTACTTGAACTCCTTATACTTTCGACATATATTATTCAACGTACCCCCTTTGTTATGATTTTTCATTAAATTCTAATAGATTTGTGCAAAAATTTTCAAATATCCCTTATTTTATATATATATATATTAAAAAAATATAGTGGTATTTTGTGAATTGTAACAAAATTTAATAGTGAAAACAAACGGAAGTTAAATGATACATATTGAAAGTATGAGATGTTAGAGTGATAAAGCAAAGTTCAGGAGACATGTCAAAACGGGTGAAAGTTTTGAAAGCCTAAGTGAAGTTTTTTTTTTTAAAAAAAAAAATATATATATATATATATATTTATTTATTTATTTTTATTATGAGACCCCTTGTTGAACTTGCTTTTGTCAGTGCTATATCGTTCTTTTACAGCTGCCGGTTGAACTTCTCTGCCTCTTTTGCTTTGCATGGGTTAGGGTTGCTTTCATATGATTCTGGGTAATGCTTTGTTGCCATCTGTTATTGATGCATAGACTACCTCAAAAGTCATTTTCAGGCTCTTAAATATTGTACAATGTTTTTCTTTAAATTGGAGTGGACGAAATTTTGTTAAATTCAATCTATTAAATTTATATATACTTATAGAACACGTGAGAATATGTGTTATAAGGACAAATGCCAATTTCATTAACTGAATTAAACAAATTTTCTCGATCTCTAATTCAATTTGGAGAAAACTTTATCCATTAGATTCGGCTTAGGTGTTGTAAAATACTTAAAAAAAAAAAAAAAAAAAAAAACCTACATATTGAATTTCATGTGTTCCATAAGAAAGAAAGATAAAATAAAATTCAATCTAAACCCTTAAAAATGTAGTCACGTAAGAAAATTATAATAAAAACAACATTATCTCTAACATTTTCTATGTCCATACCATGTTTATTGGTTGTTGGAATGATGTTAGCAAGAGTCCTCATGCAAAATGAGATAAGTGCATGTACGTTACAATGACAGGGCCTAGTTTGTCATACACCTCTAGGCTCTAGATAAAAAAAAAAAAATGGAAATATTAGATGAAAACTATGTAAGAAACTAAATAAGGTTAGATGATATGAACTGGGTTTAATTAAATATTATAACTAATTTATACTTTTTGGTTCATAACATTCTCTCCTTGTCAACATGTTCCCACTTTGCTAATATGTTCTAATTGAATAATGCTAGAAGAATAATTTTTTACGCCACATTTTTATTTCATTTTGCTGATATAAAGCCCTAATTCACCTTTGATTTTATTTATTTTTATATTAAAAATTACACTTTTATTTTATTACCACCATACTTTATTGATGAGAATGTGTCAACTCTTTAAATTCTATTTTTTTAGCACAACCTAATCTAATAACTAATTAAGATTAAAAGTATAATTTGTAGCAACCTAGTCTTTCTAATTTACAATTCAAGCGCCAAATGACTAAACGAAGAAAAGAATCACAATTGTACACAATCTTTAGTTGACTCCGTCATTTAAGGCGGTGACTGAAGCCACCTTTTTCACGTAATCCATTTTCCTTAAGCAAACCATCATCCCCATCCCACGGCTAAAATTGCACCGATCATGATTCCAGTGTGATCCAGACCGTTACTTTAATTTTCTTCTTGAGAAAATAATTATAACACCTCTTTCACAGCACGTCCGTCCTGGCAGGCGCGCTAGAACGTGCACATGACTTGGCCCAAAGTTTCAAGCTCGTATACTGCACGCGCTCTATGATTGGCTATTGGCAGTGGGTCCATCTTCTTTACGTGCCACCGATTCATGACAGGGCCAAAGAGAATAATTAAATGCTTTTATTTAATCCTTGCTTCAGACGTGTCTTACTGCTATTGGGTGGTCTTGCAAATTTTATGTAACGAGCTGCTATTAAAGGGCTTCTTTTTATTGCTCAGTCCGCGTTCAAGATCTGTCCAATTTCTCCATTCACACATATATGGAAAATGAAATAAATCGAAATAAAATAGAACAAAAAAAAAAGTATTCCAGATTGCCCATATTATCATAAAAGAATTACTAGGATACCACTTTCGGAGCATTTTCTTTCTAGGGACCAATTCAAGTAGGAATCTAGCAAAAGAATCATTGCCTTTTTTTTTTTTTTTTTTTTAAAAAAAAAAAAAAGGTACAGATGCAATAAATTAAGTAGGTTTTGGATGCAATAAATTAAAAACAATAGGTTGGATAATATTTAGGTAAAGTTTTCTTCCATTGTGTGGTCATTTTGGTTCAACGGTATCAACATGTATAATGTGAACAAAAAAAAAGTGATTTTAAACATCATAGTTAATAAAAGTGTGATTTTAAAAACGCAATTAATCATTTGATAGAATTGTGATTCGAACTTTAAAATCGTGTATTTTTAAAAATATATTTTCTTACTTGTTTTCACATTTTTTAGACTGTTAATTTTTTCCAAACGCACATCAAAACATTGTATTTTTCAACAATTTTGTTAAAACACATGTTTGGCTTACCAAATAACGAGGCCAAACACACTCTATATCAGTTAAGTCCTTATAGAGATTGTGCCAATAGGTGCGTTAGCATTCCTCATGATTGTGCCCATATTTCTTGGTGCCCTTGCTTGTCAACCCTCCTCATATTTAGGTCAAATTGATTTGGTGCATTTACCTTGTAGAATTTGCTGCCACCAATTAGGGGGTGGCTCACCTCAGTTAAGGATTAACTCCTAGCTGAAAAGAAGCATTGCCTTGCTTGTTTATCAAGCATGGATTTCATTCTTTTGTTCTGCACAATCTTGAGGTGGTTCTCAATTAACCAAGTAGTGGCATTGTTTGGGTCACAAACTAATTGATTATTGGTGTTAGAGTGCTATGTTAGTTTATTAAGTTCATGTGACGCTTATCATGTTAATTATTAAATAATTAAATTTAATTGTAATTAATGTAACAATGTTACGTGAGTTTATAAAAAAAAATGATAGTTTATGAAGTTCACGTAATATTTATTATGTCACTTATTAAATAATTAAATTTAATTATAACTAATGTGACAATGTTACGTTAGTTTATAAAAGGGATATAGTAAAAGTTTTACACTTCGAGCATTTGTCTTATTTCTATTTTTCATTTTTTTTCATTTACACTTGCATGAATATATTGAATGCTTGAATGCTAAATTTAGTGCAACCATAATTTATAGGAGTGGTAATTTGTGTTTACGTATCAGATTCATGTCATATCAAGATATTGATATTAAATTATATAGATCAATTATAACTTTATTCATTTAGTTTAATGGGTCAAATTCCTTAACTATAACCTGCAAATTTTTTGTTTGATTATCGGGTCGTGTAAAAAATTGTTATATCTAAATGTCATGTGTCGGATTTTAATCGTGTTAAGATATTGATATAAAATTATATAGTTCAACCTTAACCCAACATATTTAATTAAACAAATAAGACTCTTCATTTGTTAACACCTTAATTTTTTTTGTATTAAACTTGTGCCGAATTTAAAGTCCGAACCAAAAGTTCCAACCCTAATAACTAACTTATCTAAATGAGCCAAAGGCCAATAGGGGAAGAGGAGGGACGGTGTTTAAAGTCCTTTATTCCAATATTTGGACTTGACAAATTCAAGACCAAATGATTACTTTAACACCCAGCCAACAACTTTGCGTTTAAAGTGAAAGCTCTTTTTATGCGTAATTTTTTAATTTCCAGATTCATATATTGTCATTATAATTGACGTGACTTAAAGAGTCCTTGGTGGGATAGAATTAATGAGAATATAAAGGAGGCAGAGAATTTTTGGTTCCCTCTCTTAATGCTTTTCAAAGGTATTTGTTTTTATTTTTATTTAAAAAAAAAAAAAAAAATTCTAATGTAACGTAAAGTTAAAAGTAATTTCAAATGTTTTATATAAGAGTTTTATATTTAAATCGTTTGTTATATTTTTATTAAAAAAAAAAAGAATAAAAAACAAGTATTATCAAACAAAGTTTTAGTCAAAACTATTCCTTGAGGATTTCCTTGAAGTTTTCCATAGTAGAATTAGTCCTTACCAAGGCATATCCAGCTCAAAAGTGAATGCTTATGGAAGCATGGAGTCCATTTGTACATGCTAAAAAAAAAAGTTGCAAAAAGAAGGATAATTTTTTTTTTTGGTTTAATTTAGCCTATTAAATTACGATATATTTTTAAAGCACACCTTATATGCATTTTTTAAAAATACATACGAGGATTACATGATATATTTGTTAATCTTATTAAAAGTACATATTTTAAAGATAAAGATCAATTTACTAAAATGAGTTAAAATAATTTTCTTAAAATCAATTCGGGAAAACCTCTATGTTACAAAAAATGCTATGAAAAATGACCATCTCCATTTTATTTAAAATTGATAATATTTAATTAGTATAAATTAAAAGGTATAATTGATTTTTTTTTTTTGATAATTTAACTCCTAAATTTATACTAACCAAATGCTTTCTATTTTATTTGAAATGAAACTGATCCTGGTCCACAGAGCAGAAGTCCTCCCTCTCAGCCATGATTGTACCATGGCCCGAGTACGGCTTCAAAGCATTGAAAGTCTCGATTTAATAAGTTCACCTACTAAGGACTTGGTTATATGATATGTGTGATATAGAATTGTATCATTTTGACACATGTTGTAAAATCATACAATTTGATAGAGTCAGCTGTGTTGCAAAACCCTGACTCAACTTTTCTTTTTCTTTTTCCCTTTTTCATTTCTTTTTTTTTTTTAAAAAAAAAAACCATACAAACTACATAAAATGTTACCAATGTTTTTAGATTAATCTGTATAATATTGCTTTGAATAAGAGGTGAAATATGGCCGTGTTTAGTAAATAATATTAGGGTTTTTAAGTTTTAAATGGTAATAAGGAATGGGTGATATGATGTAAAATATAAAAAAAGTTGTGATTTTTTTTTTTGGAAAATTAATAAGTTCTTTAAAATAAAGTTAGACTTTTGAGAAAAAAATGGGGGAGGAAAAAAAAAGTTGCTTGTCAAATCAGCCAAATAATCCATTTATCTTGCACAAGCATACATGCATATATGAAATAAAGATAAAGTTTTTATTTAAAATGAGTCGGAGAAAATTCATTTGACTTAGTATATTAAATTGAATATGTTTTGACAACAAATAATTTTTACATATATTTTTAAAATGCATATGAAAATTACATACTCTAAAAAACATGTCACGTGCTCAAATAATTAAATTATAAATATATGTAAAAAGAGTAACACTTAATATTACACCTATACACCCACATCCTACTCACATCTTATTGAGCAGATGTGATAAGTTCATTAGCCATTGTTATGAAATAAAAATAAAAGATCGATCGACATCGTCACATTAGCAAATGAAATGAAGTAAGATGGAACCCAAAGAAATCCTATAAAAAAAGAGTAATGCTAAACACACTTTTACTTTCACACTTTCGAATATAACTTTTAAATTAACTATCGAATAAAAATTCAATAATGATCAATTTGAAACCCAATAATAACTTTGAGAAAATAAGTGTTCAAGTAAGAGCGTGTAATATTACTTTTTTTTTAACACAAAAGTCAAAGGCATGATTTGGCAAACACTTTTATTCTCATCCTCTTATATTTACAAAAAAGTCAATTTTACTTTTTATATTTCATTGATAATTTTTTAGTAACTTTTTTCACTTTTTATGAATAACTTTTTATTACTATTCAAATAAAAAATTCACTAAAAAAACAAAAATTTTTTATTTTTCCTTACAAAAACTTCATCATATTTTTTTATTGTTTATATAACATCAATCACTCCTTAATACTATTAAAAAAAAAAAAAACCCCCAAAAAAGAGTTTAACGAACCCCACCAAAAGCTTTGCCAACAAAGAGTATGTACTGTGGAAACTTCATAGTTTGGACAACGTTTCACCGCCTTCGCGTTTTTGAGTTTGGAAGATTCAGACAACCTTTGTGACTCACAGTTGACCATGTCTGAGTTGTCATAAAAGTTCCGTAATTAAAAGAAAACATCAAGGGTAGTTCCGGGATCACACCAATTAACAAAGCGTTTCTATTGTCTTAATTAATTGTCTCCTTAATTAATAAGACTCTGAGGCAAAGAAGGTGGGAGGGAAGAAAGAAACAAAGAAAGCCGGAACAGAAAAAGGAGTTCTGCTGCCAAAACACAGGAGGGGCTTAAATAAATCTCTTCTTCAAAAGATTTGTGCTTGTTGAAGGGTTTAAGCTTTCTCATTTTTTATTTATCAAATATCATTTTTTAAAAATTCTTTCTGATTGTTTAGAAGCATACATCAATGCAAGTTGTACTGAAAGAAAGGGAAAAGAAGTTGAAGAATTCTTGTCTCTGAATTGAATGGTCGTTGCTGAAGGAATTGGAAGTGGATCCATAAGCAACCCAAGTTTCTGATCTGATCAATCTCTGTGAACATGGTATTTGTGTTTTGTTTATGCTTTTGCAAATTTTGGTTAAAGTTTTATATTTCCTGCACATTTGAAGTTCTGGGTTCTCATAATCATATGGAATTTTCAGTCATTCAATACAAAGTTGTTGATAATTTAACGGGTTATTGTTGGTTTAGTATCTTGATGACTGATTTGTGCTTAAGTTGAAGCAGAAGTGGATATATGAATATTTTCTGTCGATCTTTTTGTTTTGAGTTTGTTTCTTTGGTTCTGTTTCGATCACATTCAGATTTGTTTTCTTCTCTTCTTGGATTCTTTTTAGATGTTCAGTTAAATGCCCATTTTGATTTACTAAGCAGCAGCTCACAGTCCAACTCAAGTGATTATTGTGTCGATAGAGATCTTTTAAGGAAGAAAGCAATTGAAAACAAAGATTTGGGTTAAGAAGGTTACATTGATAAGAACTGGAAGCTCTATGATTCAGTTCGATGATTTATTTGATATTGAATGTCTCTGTGGCTTTGTGCTGATGGGTCCTCAAAGGTGGGCGAGGTGCCAACTGCCAATCTATTCATGACCATAACTAAATTAGTCGGTGACTAACAATTAGGTTGTGTTTTGGTTTCGTGGAATTTGAGCACTCCCTCCAGCTATATACTTGGTTGCTTTTCATACCAATGGATTTAAATTGATTTTGAGTTTCAGACTCAGAGAACCCCGAATTCTTCCATGTTATGTTGATATTTTTTAAAATTTCTAGATCCCAGTCATATATTAATTCTGTTCGTCGGGATACAGTTTCACTGTAATGTTTGCCAAACTAGTCAATTCAACTAATGGAAAGCCTCAACCTCAGTCACTACTCTCTAGAAACTCAGTGTTTAGTGTCGAGATATGAAAGATAGGATTCAGTTTATGCTAATCTTTACTGTTCTAGTCAATTAATCTGGTAGCTTTTTACACAAACCTGTTTTTATATCCCAAGGATACTGCTTATTTTGATATACATTTTGGTAAAGTATTCTTTATTGCTGAAGATGTTCTTCATACATTTGTCCTGTTATGTATGCCTGGGTCTTTTTTTTGTTTCCCTAGATAAGTTCTGGTTTGGTTTAGCATAGGATTCATTAGGAATTAGGAGTCTCCCCACTGTTCATTATTTGTTGATCTTCTACACAATATATTTTTTTAATCTATATTCAATATTTGCACCTTATGTGTTCAGGCTAACATAATTTTCAACTTAATTAATGAATTTTGAACTCTTACTTTTTGGTCACAACCAATCTCTATGGTGGGTCACTCTTGATATAATACCCTATTTTGAGCAATGTTGCATGGAACTGGATTTAGAGGCTTCCATTTGATTTTTAATGATATGTACCAATAAAAGCTTTTGTTATAAAGTAGAATCAATAATTTTGGAATTGAATTTAAATTCATATTCTGGATTTCACTATAAAAGAAAGAAAATCACATTCAAAGCAAAATAGTAAAAATTGCTAGAAGCATACATCAATAACCAAAAGAAATTTAAGTAAATCAAAGGCATTGCTGATGATGGAGTTGGTATCTTTTTCTCCTCTTTCTATATACATTGCACTTGTTTGCTCATTTTTTCTTAGAGTACATGTATGGACTCTTTTGTTTACTACTCTGTTGTATCATTGAGAATAGAGAGAAGTACTTGAGCCTCACATCTTGGCCATTGCGGTTACAGATGATTGCCTGTGCCTGTTTGCATGCATAATGCTCCATAAATCTTGTCCAAGGAAAAATGTAGTTATGCAATTCACTTGATATTTTAGGCTTTGACACTCTTTGCTTTTCAGGCTGCTGCTATCAGTCATGTGGTTGGATCTCTTGTTTGGATGGAGGATCCTGATGAAGCTTGGATAGATGGTGAAGTTGTGAAGGTTGATGGTGAAGAAATTAAAGTCCTCTGCACTTCGGGCAAGACAGTGAGTGCTTTGAATGATATTACTCATGGGCATTTCTTCTGCACATATTACCTATATTAATTTTGCCATGTGCTGAATGATAATTCTCCATATTTTGCTATTGTAATGTATATGTGTCTTTATCTTATTTTAATATTTAACAAGTTCTACAGTTGAAGTTTTCTTTTATGGTATTAATTTTCTGTTAGGTGCTTACTGATGTTTTTTGATTGTATGTGCTGATTTTGCTTAATTTTCCCACCATTATTTATGCGGAAAATTGCAGGTTGTTGTTATACAAGTTCTATAGTTGAAGTTTTCTTTTATGGTATTAATTTTCCGTTAGGTGCTTACTGATTTTTTTGATTGTATGTGCTGATTTTGCTTATATTTCCCACCATTATTTATGTGGAAAATTGCAGGTTGTTGTTAAAGCTTCCAATGTCTATCCCAAAGACCCTGAAGCTCCACCGTGTGGAGTGGATGATATGACAAAGCTGGCCTATTTGCATGAACCAGGAGTCCTTGACAATCTAAGATCAAGATATGATATCAATGAGATATACGTGAGTATTTGAAATAGGCTTTCATTAAAAGAGTACCTACAAGACAAAGCTAGTCCATCATAGAGTTTCCTTTTCTTTCTCCTTTTTTTTTTTTTTAGTTGGGACTGTCAGAATGGGGAAGCGGTAGGAGATAGGTGGTTGTTAAATAATCTGCATCCATACTTGATGCGTTTGTTACATTTTGATGGGTGTTGGGGGGGACATTTTTTTTTTAATCTTTACATCTTCAGCATTTTCTGAAGTTAATACACTTAATGGTGACTTCAGACTTACACGGGGAATATATTGATCGCTGTGAATCCTTTTAGAAGACTACCGCATCTTTATGATAGCCATATGATGGCACAATATAAAGGGGCAGCCTTTGGTGAGCTAAGTCCACATCCTTTTGCTGTTGCAGATGCTGCATACCGGTACTTTTCACTTTCTCATTGTAAATTTTTCATGTCATCTCTTTTCTTGTCTGGTACTGTAACGTGCCATTTGTGTGGATGCAGACTTATGATTAATGAGGGACTAAGTCAAGCAATATTGGTTAGTGGTGAGAGTGGGGCTGGTAAAACAGAAAGCACAAAATTACTCATGGCTTATCTTGCTTACATGGGAGGAAGAGCCGCTGCTGCTGAGGGGAGGACTGTTGAGCAGCAAGTCCTGGAGGTAAAAAGTTCTAGAATCTCAGTTGTCTGCCTAACTTGTACATGCAGTAGTAAGATTTGATGTTGATTTTTTCTAACAAAATTGTTTTTACTTATACAAAAAAAGATTTGATGTTGAATTTTATACTTCTTGGCCAGTAATTTTCTTTTTTAGGTTCTGTAACGGGTCACCTGTACTATACATGTTTTTGTTGTGTTTTTCTCTGATTTCAGTCCAATCCTGTTCTGGAAGCCTTCGGTAATGCCAAGACTGTTCGAAACAATAACTCTAGGTGGGATGATCTTTTTTATTTTAAAAATATTCTTATTTCTATATTGCAAATTTTATGTAATACGATCTATTTGCAAGGGTTCCATCCTGATGTGCATGTTATTAATATTGCAGTCGTTTTGGTAAGTTTGTGGAGATCCAATTTGACAAGAAGGGAAGAATTTCGGGAGCTGCTATCAGAACTTATTTGCTTGAAAGGTCACGTGTATGCCAGGTGTCCGATCCTGAGAGAAATTATCACTGTTTCTACATGCTTTGTGCTGCACCACCAGAGGTAATGGTTCTTTAATTGCTTCACAAAACCGGCTTCATGGAAATAATCAGGAACGATATGTGCAGATTATTTGTTTCTTTTGTATTTCTTTGTCATACATGGAAAATATTTGTCTTACGATCTCTGTGAACTGGCCAAAGAAGGATTTGTGGAGTAGACCATGATACTCTCTCTCTCTCTCTTTGATGTTTCAGCTATCGACATTTACAAACTTTACTTTTGCTTAAAGCAGACCCAAAAAGGAAATATTATTGTTTTCAGTAAACTTTCAATCTTCTCTTTGCAAGGGATTAAGATCCATCTGTTTGTAAAAGCAAAACATGTTACAAGAAAGATAAAGGTTGAAACTCGCATCCCTAAGGAGGCGTTTGTTGGGACAGGGCTTTCCAAGGATCTCTTTCTACCATTCTTATTATTCATTGTTTAGGCTATAAGATCATTACTTGATATCTGAAGTTTTTATTTTTTTTTTCCTGGAAATTCATAGAAGAACAGAAAATATGATGTTTCCAGAAAAATGAATGTTTTTTTTTTTTTTTTTTTCACAAATAAAAGGTCTGCAAACAGAATTTGAGAACATACTTTAAAAATGTCATTTTCATTTCTTTGTGCAAAGCACCAACTGTTCTTCTCTAGCTGCCAGACTTTTCTTATTTTTCTTCTCTTATACATTTGACAGGAGAGACAGAGGTACAAATTGGAAAACCCGAGAACATTTCATTATCTGAATCAATCAAATTGCTATGAGTTGGATGGACTTGATGAATCAAAGGAATATATCGCAACAAGGAGGGCAATGGAAGTTGTTGGAATAAGTGCTGGTGAGCAGGTATTTCATAGGAAATTGGTTCAGTTGGAAGATATGAACCTTCAAGTATAACTGCTACTTGAAAATCTTGTTTTTCTTTGTTCTTTACCCCATTTCAGGATGCAATATTTCGAGTTGTGGCTGCAATTCTGCATCTTGGGAACGTTGAATTTGCAAAAGGAAAGGAAACAGACTCATCCATACCCAAAGATGAAAAATCTTGGTTCCATCTAAGAACTGCTGCTGAGCTTTTCATGTAACTAAGCAATTTCATTGACAAGCATTCACACACTAAAAGATGCACTGGTTGATAAGTTTGCACTTCATATTTTATGATAAGAGAATAAAATGTGGCCTGTTAATTCTTAAATTTTGTTCAGGTGTGATGCAAAGGCACTAGAAGATTCTCTTTGCAAACGTGTAATTGTAACCCGTGATGAAACCATAACAAAATGTCTGGATCCAGAAGCTGCAGCTGTCAGTAGAGATGCTTTGGCTAAAACTGTCTATGCGAGGTTGTTTGATTGGTAAGATACTCTTTGAAGAGTTTGATTAAGGATTATTCAGTGTGGTCTTTCTTAACGTTACTAGTTATTTTGTTCAAATTTGGGCTGTAAATTGAACAGTGGACCCTTCTTGGTTCTACAGGCTTGTGGATAAGATTAATAGTTCAATTGGTCAAGACCCTGAGTCAAAGTGCTTAATTGGGGTGCTGGATATATATGGTTTTGAAAGTTTCAAGACAAACAGGTGCTTAACCGGTATGCCTTATCTTTTTATATTGACATAGATTAGTTTCTCTATGTGAACTCAACGGAAGATTGCTTTTTCTCTCAAGGTTGTAGAAGGAGAGACTGAAGCTCTCTTTGAGCAGCCATTTTCTACATGTTACTCCCTGACTCATAAAGCATACAATTAACCTGAATTATTTTCTTTTATAATCATTAGTAATTTACCATGTTTCTTTTATTGGTTGCTTTTTTATTATCAATTTTCAGCCGTTCCCCTCTCTCTCCTCCCCCACCCCTCCTTTCTCATTATCACTTTTCAGTACTTTAATATGACTTGTGAGACTGCTCCTTTCCCATAAAGGGGTGTCTTGCCTTTCGCTATTGTCTTTTAAGTATGTCAAAGGATATGAAGATGCATGAGGCATGGTTACTATGGGGGGTTTGAGCATCTATATGAAAGTACCATGTGCTAGTTTATCTGATAAATTCTTTCATTTCTTTATCTCTGGGACAGGGCTGGGATGATTTATCATCCATTGTGTCAATACTAAGTTCCTTGCATGGCCTATCTGTTTGTTGCCGCTAATTTTGCATTCAGGTTGACCTGAAGTTAACATTGCAGTAAATTCTAAGTGCCATTGGAGCTTTGAAAGAGCAGTTTTCTCTTGTCTAGTGGACAATTCTAGTATCTGCTTCTGTCCATACGGCATGTATTCTACTTGTTTAATAATATTATGATTTCAAATCTTCTGTCAATTTGTTCTAATTTCCAGGAGTAGCTAGCTATAGTGGTGAAAGCTGTAGGTTCTTTTTGGTGCTTATTGTCCAGTCCTGATGTTCTGTGAATGTGTGGTTCTCTAGATGAAAGAAAAGGGCAAACTTGCATATATGGAATTTTTAGTGTTGTTAATGTGCAAGTTTGGAGTCTGTTACTTTTCTGCTAAGGAGAATGCCAAAGTGATCTAAAAATAATGTCTTGCAAGAGTATAACTATCAATGTACTTCCTGCATTAATTTCCTTAATAGACTGGAATGCTATGCATGGACTTAAATGTTAATTTGTTGAGACTGGATTTATGAGTGTTGCTTTAGATGCTTGTGTTTTTTTATCTCATGCATAGTTTTGTTTGTTTGTTTGTGTATTTTGCAGTTTTGAGCAATTTTGCATCAATCTCACAAATGAGAAGCTTCAGCAACATTTCAATCAGGTTTTCTGTGAAGAATTTCTATATTTTCTTTATTGTCCTTCGTGATTGTTCAATCTATATGTATTGAATATGTTTGTAATGCACAAATATCTCGTTGGCAGCACGTTTTCAAAATGGAGCAAGAAGAATATACAAAGGAAGAAATTGATTGGAGTTACATTGAATTTGTTGATAATCAAGATATTCTTGATCTCATTGAAAAGGTTTGTGTGTCTAACATGCATTGTGTTTTGCTTAGCTTTATATTGTATTTGTTCCATAAATCATAACTCTCTTTAGGCGTTGGTGTTTCGCTTGTATACTACTCATGTGCTAGAGTTGTGCTCCTTTCTGAACTTTTCTTATGAATTATTAATTTATGAAAAATAAAAAAAAAGGAAAATGAATAGTTATTCCTAGGAATGGAGGAGGGTGGAATGGAATAATTATTCCTATTATTTGGTTTGGTGACAACATATATGCTCTAATAGGAATTGAACAAAAATTACTAAAAAAGCCCTGCTTTATTTATTATTATTATTTTTAAAACTTAGATAAGTTTTTAAAAGAAAAAGAGTGGAACTACGGTGGGTGGCCAACCACCCATTGTAGAACATGGGGGTGGTCGCACCACCCCCGATCAGCACAGGGGATGGCCGTGGCCACCCCTGACGACGTCTGGGGGCGGTTGCGACCACCCCTAGGGTGCTCCGAGGGTGGTCGTGGCCACCCACAAATGCGCCGGGGGTGGTGTGACCACCCTTGTGTTCTACAGTGGGTGGCCGACCACCCCAATCCACCCATTGTAGAGTGTAGATTCAATGAGCACCCTAGGGGTGGTCGCAGCCACCCCCAAATGTGCCGGGGGTGGTGCGACCACTCTTGTGTTATATAGTGGGTGGCCGACCACCCCAATCCACCCATTGTAGAGTGTAGACTCAACGTTATTAATTATTATTATTATTTTTAATTTTAGGAAGAAAATAATTTATTTTATTTTATTCTGGGCTAATGTTGTCAATTCCTCACAGAATAGCTATTCCTCTCATTTTTTAAAGGAATAACTATTCATTGAAATAAGCCTTTACCAAATAAAAGAATGGTTATTCCAGAGGTCTATTCTGCAAACCAAACGGGACCTTAGAGTTTACTCTAAGAAAACTTATATCGGCTTCCATTTTGTCTTGTTTAATAATTTTTCTTTTATTTTTGTTGCTGATGCTGCTATTGGTTTCTTCTTATTCTCTCCCCAGCAAAAACTTAGCGTAGTTAATATTGTTCTTTACATGAGTGATATATAGGAATCCAAATCTGCCGAATCAGTAATGTTATGATCTTCTACATCCTAGGTCTTCCCGTTCCTTCATCTGGCTTATGTTCTTCATATAGCATTCAGACTTAATAACTATGAAATTACATCGATACTTCCACATATATGTAGTTAAACAAACTTAATGATGAAATCATTGTGATCATGGGATGTTTAATTTAAAATTTGATTCTCTCTCTCTCTCTCTGCTGTTGTCTGTCTTTAGTTTTCATTCTATTCATGTCTTGTACGTTTGATTTTTTATATGCTCATTAATGGATTTTCAGAAACCGGGCGGCATTATTGCTCTTCTGGACGAAGCTTGGTAAGTACTGCACTATGTAGTATATTGCTTTAATTGCTCTATATCACATCATAAAAATTCATTGAATACACTGTTTGGTTATGAGATAGCTGAGTTGTGTGTTCTGCAGTATGTTTCCAAGATCAACACATGAAACATTTGCCCAAAAGCTGTATCAGACATTCAAAAATCATAAACGCTTCACCAAGCCAAAATTATCGCGTAGTGACTTCACAATTTGCCATTACGCTGGCGATGTAAGTGTGCTTGTTTGCATTGTTCTTTGTAGTGATGTATAGGTCATAGAATTCAGACCTAAGAAGCAAGAAGTAATTACAAAAAATACATGCACTGAAAACTTTGATATGACTTTCAGGTCACTTATCAAACAGAACTGTTCCTGGACAAGAACAAAGACTATGTTGTTGCTGAACATCAGGCGCTCTTGATTGCTTCCAGATGCTCCTTTGTGGCGGGTTTATTTCCGCCTTCTGCTGAGGATTCATCCAAATCATCAAAGTTCTCTTCAATTGGTTCACGGTTTAAGGTCTGATAGTTTTCCTCTTTTTTTATGGGTGAAAAAAAAGAGAGCTTGTTTCTTCTGTCTGGTGGGTTGTGATGTCCTCTTTTTAACTTTATGCAGCAACAATTGCAATCACTGCTTGAAACTCTCAGCACGACTGAGCCGCATTACATTCGTTGTGTGAAACCCAATAATCTTCTTAAGCCATCAATCTTTGAGAATAAAAATGTTCTGCAACAACTACGTTGTGGGGTAAGAATTTAGATATCTTATGGTGTTGATTTGTGAATATTGTTGGTGTGGCAATTAAAATTTACTGCATTTTATTTGAGTTTATACATATTTTATTTGTCTCATTTCAGGGAGTCATGGAGGCAATTAGGATAAGTTGTGCTGGATTTCCCACTAGAAAACCCTTTGTTGAATTTGTAGACAGATTTGGCCTCCTTGCACCTGAAGTTTTGGATGGGAGGTATTTTGATCGTTTTTATTTGCTGTCAGATGTTTTGCCTAACCATTAAATGTCCTGACATATTTCTATAATAATATAATATCAGTTCTGATGAGGTCATCGCTTGCAAGAGGCTTCTAGAGAAGGTGGGACTTAAAGGCTATCAGGTAATTATTTGATGATTATCAGACATTCTTTACAGATTGAAATTCTACCATAATTCTGTTTCTCTTACTGGTTGTACATTTTTTCTTAATTTAATATGGTCATATGTTTTGGAGAACAGACGCATTAACATCATTATAGTCCATGCAAGATAGTTTTGTTTTTGTGTCACAAGAATACTGCAAAAGTATAGTACTGATGCTTTTCCTGGATCACTTGAGTAATAGTGACAAGCTTGTTTAAGCACCTTTAGAGAACCCTTATAACAAGATTTTACTGTGTCATCCATGGATGGTGCAACACTTTCTTTTCATATGTTCACTGTATAGACTGGATTTGTATACTTCAGTACTGTGATCCTTAATTTCATCTTCTTTATGGGCTACTGGAGTTGCTTTAGTTCACTGGTGGAACATAATACATGTGAAATTAGATGTTTACTCGCCCCCCCCTCTCGCAGAAAACACAAAGACCTAAATGATATGGATCAGCTTGCATGTGATTTAGACTGCTTGGTCATTGGAAAAGACATGAAAGCATTATTGACAATGACATGATGTCCCTGAGCTAAGTGGAGGCACTAGAATGTGGGTTTGCATAACATGGACTGGTTGAAATTGTTATTTACGGTATTTGTATTTAATAGATAAAGAGATTGACACATTCTTAACTGCTGGGATTTGTTTCAAGAATATTCTTATCTTGAGCTCTGGATCTAGTTTGTTGTGAAATGTACTAAAACAATGATCGTCCTTTGTGAGTATGTGATGAGATGTGTGTTCTAGTTAACTCCAAAGCAAGTTGTTTCCCATTCTCCATGCACCCATTTGTTTCTTGTTTATTTATCAATAGATTTAGGTGTAAGTTTTTAGGTGACGGGGGATAATTAACAGCTTTTATCTTTGCCAGGAGCATTACTTCATTAAAGAAGAGCTGTATTTTTGGAATTCCAGAGAACTTGAAAGTGAAAATTTGACCTGATTATAGTGTTGCTATAGTGCCTTCTAACTCTTCAATCCTTCATGCAATCGCCAAAGTGGACCCTCATTATGTTATGTAGTTTAGTGACAGTTAAAAGTGACTGCAGTCTTTATTTGCATTCTAGGAAGTGAAAATAGTGCGTGATATGTAACTTTTTAACTCATGCGGATCTTTTTTCCAGGCTGATGAATTCCTACTTTACACCTTCTTCATAATACGATGGAAATATATGCACCAATCTGATCTTCTCATTTGTCTTGACTATGATAAGATTAAGCTATTAGTGGCTGTATCTTTCTATTTCTATGGTGGCTTATTCCTCATTAATAATTTTGTAGTGGGAGTTAATTGTCTACCACTTCAAAAAGCTCGTAGACCATTTCTGACATTCTCCAGCATACATTAAATTTTTGAATTTCTTTTATATATACAACTATGTGAGAGAGAATTGGGGGAGAATCAAAAGAGAGTAGGATGTTTCTCACAACAGAGGGACAAGAAAAAGTCTAGCATTACAATCTATAGGTTGGCAAACTTAAAGGATTTCCAGGAAGAAGAAAACAAAACAGGAATCTGATTTAGCATGGATGATCAACTAAAATATTCTATAATTATATCTCCTCTTTTATCTTGTGGCTCTGAGTAATGCTGGAAGCTTGGTGATTGTTCATCCTAGGAAAAAAAATAGTTATTGTCCTTTTTTTTCTTTTTGGTTTTGCGGGGCTTTCTTTTTTTTTTTTTGTGGGGGGGGGGGGGGGGGTGATTTGTGAGGTATATAGGTTGGTTTTTGAGCACTTAAATGTTTGTCTTTGCTGTTGTAAAATGCTGATTTATTACTTGTGCTATATATTTGTTTTGTGGATAGCTTTTGTGATCTTTTGATCCTGTTTGTTGTTGCAGATTGGTAAAACAAAAGTTTTCCTTAGGGCTGGTCAGATGGCAGAACTAGATGCCCATAGGAGTGAGGTCTTGGGAAGATCAGCTAGCATTATTCAGAGGAAAGTCCGTTCTTATTTGGCCCGTAAAAGTTTTGTCTTGCTCCGTCGGTCTATTATACAAATTCAAGCTGCATGCAGAGGTATTTAAATTTTGTTCTTGATGTCCTTGGACACCCTGGTCTTTTAGGTTATAGTTTGTACTCCTATCTGCTGAGATATCGAGGCTTGTATATACTTCTTGTTAGCTTTTGTCTATGCTGATTACAGGACAACTTACTCGGCAAATTTACGAGGGCATGCGAAGAGAAGCTTCTTCTCTGATGATCCAGAGAGACTTGCGGATGTTTCTTGCTAGGAAAGCTTACAAAGAATTGCATTCCTCCGCTGTTTTTATTCAGACAGGAATGCGTGGAATGGCTTCTCGTATTGAGCTACGCTTCAGAAGGCAGACTAGAGCTGCAATTATTCTTCAGGTAAAAGATATTTTTAACAAAATAGATAGCTGGTTTTAAAAGGTTCTTAAGCATAATTTTATATTTTTATTTGTTATTTTCTTATGAATGTTGAAATATTTTCTTGAAATACCAACATCTCTGAAGGAGTTGTGTACACAACTGTCATTCCTCTGCTGTTTTTCTCTGTGCAGCTGAAATTCTTTTGGTTTTATATATTATTTCCTCGCAAACTTATCAAAAAAAAATTCCTTGCAAACTTGGAATACTTTTGGTTCTGTACTGCAGAGCCAGTGTCGCAAATACTTGGCACGGCTGCATTATATGAAGATAAAGAAAGCGGCAATTACGACACAGTGTGCATGGAGAGGAAAAGTTGCTCGAAAAGAACTTCGGAACCTTAAGATGGTGATTACTTCTTCCTCTATTATCTTTTCTTTTTATTTCATTGGGTCTTATGTTGTGACGTTTAGGCAAAAGTATTGTAGTTACAGGTAAGATCGATAATGAGATTTTGTTTTTGGGTCCCTAAGGGGACATCTGATAAGATTGGAAAAGTATGGACACTTTTCATGCATGCATTCATTGTTTTGATTTAAGACTGAAGTCTTTTGTATCTCAAGATCCATCAACTTCCTATTTTGAGTTTCATTAATTTTACTTATTAAAAAAAGTTTCTTTAATTTTTCAGAACTGATTAAAATAAGTAGCTTCATTATATTTGGCTTTGCAATGGACTGCCATAAATTTGGGAATTTACCAACAAAAAGGTAAAATTTCCCATCATCTAACACCAACCACTCACGGTTTGTGCTGTCACCCTGCATTAACCTGCAGTGGAAATAATTTTGAAGATCACCTTTCCCTTCATCCCTTTTCAACCTTTTCAACAACCGCCACATTCTCCTTATAGCAACCAGGATTTCCACTCTCCCATGCCTCATTGGCTCATCGCCTCATTTCCTTCTGAATTCCCAAACCAGAATCATTCGCCTTCACTCTCCCTGTAATCTCACAGGTCTGCTCATCCTAATCACCCCACCCTTTCTCTTTCTGCACATTCAGAAATTGAAAACCATATGATCCCTTATCAGTCCTTTTATGCCAAGTAAAGGTCTTTGAGGAATGCTCCCAAGTCCCAACCACAAATTAAATGGTAATTAAACTCATTTCTCCCGGAATGCCAGGGATTTTTAATGCTGTGAAGTTTGCCTGAATACTAATTCAGTGTTTCTGCAAGCAGACAAACTTCTGTTTCTTAATCAAGAGTATTTAATTCCTTTATGTGAAAAAACATCTTATAAAAAATTCAGCTTCATTTATGAGACAGACCAGATCACAAAGGACTAAGGCCTGCTTTTTGACATGTTTCCTACTTGCAAAATCAGGAATATTTGTGATTGCTATATGTATGTTTTTGATGACATGGTTTTTCTTAAGCTGCTCAGTTTGCAAATTTTAGCTTTGGTGTATGATGTTCTGGGCTCTCAGCTTTTCTTGTCTCTGTGTACAGGCTGCAAGGGAAACTGGTGCTCTCCAAGCTGCCAAAAATAAACTGGAAAAGCAAGTTGAAGAACTGACATGGAGATTACAGCTGGAGAAACGCATGAGGGTAGGTGTTATTATGGCTATGAATCTATTGAGAGGTGTCTAGTTGCTCCATTGTGTTGCTTGTCTGAACATGCAGTCAGAGGCCATGAATTTTCTGTGAGCCTCATTTGTTACCTGTCAATTGTTGGCTTTGGTTTTGAAGCATGGCTAATTTTTCAAATGTAAGTGTTGTCAATACCAGTACTTATAGATGAAGAGTGGAGCCATATGATGATGTCGACATTAACTCACATAGAGTGATAGTTGTATGTTAGATAACTTCAAAAAGATTTGGGTTTTCTGTATTTCTATATGGAGTACTCAATTCCTTCTCTTTGAAAAAGGTTTAGGTATCTGTGTGTGACGTTTCAGCTAGATATGTTTTCATGAATAGAAGTTAAAATTTAAAGTTGGATACTTTGGGACATCGCAGGACACTTTGGCGGGTGATTAGAATACAGTTGGGACATGACTAGGGACTACGCCAAATGAAGCAGATGTCACTAGTTTAAAGCTCCCCCTTCCCCCTCCCATTGGGGTAAAAAATTATTCATAAAAAAAATGTTTTGAGGAAAAATTTTTAGAACAGCAGATTGAAATGCTTAATTTTAAACATTTAAAGATCTAATAATAAAGTGATTGATGTTATTTTGGTGAATTTAAACATAGTGTATTTTGAGGATATATATGAAAGCTAAACATGGATGATAGTTACTTTATACTTTAAATATGCTTCTTTCCTATATGTTATTACTTGAATATTGATTTTAGATGTGCTTGTTAACCTTTGGTATTTGTTATTTATCTTCTAAATAAAATATTAATATGATATACACACAAATATGTATTCATTAATAATAAATACTAAATATGTCCCAACTGTATCATCATAGTTTTCCAAGAAATCTTCCTATCACCTTATTCATCTTGTATTCTGTGTCTCGTACTGGTACTGGTGCTTAGATTGAAAGCTATCAAATTCAAAGATGATGAGAGATTAAAAAATGCTGCTGGAATTAATTAGTGAAACCAGAAATGCAAAGAAAAATTATAAGAAAACAAAAGAAGAAAAGATGCTTTGTATGCTAGGGAACTCTCTTTATCTTATTTCACTTTTGCAATTTTTATGTTCTAAGTTCTGTCAGAAGATCTCTCAAAGGCTTTCACCTCATATTAGTTCATGAACTTGAGCTTATAGGTTATGGAGCTGTTTTGGTAATGACTATAATTTTGGCTTTTGTAAATTGAATTGGTTGAATGCCAGTGTTGTATTGCTTATAGAAAAGTAATATGGAAGAGAGTAAAAGCAGAAGATTATATATAATGTGTTTGCTAAAAATGTTTCTATGTGAACTTTATTGTGTTTCTCATATTTTGTTTTTGGTAATATGTCCAATATTTGTAGGCTGACATGGAAGAGGCTAAAACACAAGAAAATGAGAAACTGCATTCTGCTTTGCAAGACATGCAGCTTCAGTTTAAGGAAACTAAAGCAATGCTTGAGAAAGAATGTGAGGCTGCAAAAAGGGCAGTAGAGAAAGTCCCTGTTATACAGGAGGTTCCGGTTGTTGACCATGTAATGCTGGAGAAGCTTAGCAGTGAAAATGAAAAGCTCAAGGTAATGTGGCTTAAAGTGTAGGATCTGCATTCTGCTGAAGGATACTGCATTTGTTTACTTACTAAGACATCCCAACAATGCCATCTTAGTTTTCGAGAATGTACTTGTTCATTTCTTCTTGCTTATTTATTGGTTTCTGGAGAAATTATGCAGGCCATGGTTAGCTCACTGGAAAAGAAAATTGATGAAACGGAGAAAAAATTTGAAGAGACGAGCAAAATTAGTGAAGAGAGGTTGAAGCAAGCTTTGGAGGCAGAAACAAAAATGATTCAGCTAAAGACTGCTATGCAGAGGTGGTTGTCCTGGTCTAGATTCTTTTGTAATGTTGGACATAGATTAGAATATAGATCCATATTACATATTGAACATAGAGTGAAAATTCTTCTGTTAGCACACGTGTTGTTCAAACTGTGGTTAATCCCCCTGGTCGGGGGAACATGTCTCAAATTTCAGTTTTTTTCATTGTGATTGTTGTTTCTTTCATTTGCAGGCTTGAAGAAAAATTTTCTGACATTGAGTCTGAAAACAAAATTCTTCGGCAGCAAGCGTTGGTAACACCTGTAAAAAAGACATCAGACAATCTACAGACTCCAGCAACTCAGGTAAACATACACTGCCAAATAAATTAGCACTCTTTTTCTCTCTCTCTCTCTCTGGTTGTTGATTTTAATAAATGTTTTTTTGTTACTTGCAGAGATTGGAGAATGGTCATCAAGTGAGTGAAGAGAGCAAAGCCAACGTAGTTTACTTTTTTCTTTTCTTTGTTTCTTTTGTAGTCTATGTTTGTCTGGATCCACCTTATTATACTCTATTTTCTCTTTACTGGTCATTGATAAGAGTTTATTTTTGCAGGAACCCCAGAGTGCAACACCTGTTAAGAAGTTTGGGATAGAATCGGATAGCAAGTTCAGGAGATCCCTTGTTGAACGTCAACATGTCTGTGCTTATAGAAATCATGATTTTCTTCATCTGCCCATTACTTTTTTTTTTTTTAAATTAATTTTTTTTTTTCAGAGTGTAGGTTGACTAATTTTAACATTTTGAGATTTGCTTTTGTTACAGGAGAATGTTGATGCTCTTATTAGTTGTGTTGTGAAAAACATTGGGTTCAGTCATGAGAAGCCTGTTGCAGCATTTACCATCTACAAATGTCTTCTCCACTGGAAATCTTTTGAAGCTGAAAGGACTAGTGTATTTGATCGTCTCATCCAGATGATTGGTTCTGCCATCGAGGTAACTGGATTACTTTGTTTATGGACATTTTCAATGTGGTTGTTAACCCACTTGAAGCCTCCAATTACCTATTTATACCTACAAAAGAATAATGCATCTGGGAGTTTGTTATTGTTGAAGAAAAACTTAAAAGGCACATGCTCAGGTCAAAGGCTATTCTAGGGAAGCATGGACCCTAAGTATCCCCTCAATTCCCAACAGTACAATTATTCTGTCTCTTGTCTGAAGGTTGAAGGTTTAAATGGCTAGAAGTACACTGTAATTATATTCTTTTAGTGCTTTGTAAGAATTGTTGGTTTCTGATTTCCACATGTCGATAGTGTTTGTATCATTGTAGCCAATTTTACACTAACTGCACCTCATGTATGGGATTTGTTTATTGCTTCTGTAATTATAACTTCAATCTTTCGAGTTATCGGCTGGGGTTTTAAAGAAGTATCAGATCACTCATTCGTGGTGTCTTTACTGTTTCATCTTTTAGTA
This sequence comes from Betula pendula, assembly GCA_900184695.1. Classification (NCBI taxonomy): domain Eukaryota; kingdom Viridiplantae; phylum Streptophyta; class Magnoliopsida; order Fagales; family Betulaceae; genus Betula; species Betula pendula. Next base: position 632,629 of record FXXK01000001.1, read on the forward strand.
GATGATATCTTTACAGCCAATGGCCATTTTCATTTTCTATTGACGTCAGAATAGGCATTACCATGCAAGCGTCATCTGGAATGCAATAATATGATTATACTTGAAATGTAGACCACTAAAAAGATATTTTCAGAAATTCTTTTAAAGTTGACCAGGTGTCTGCAGGCAGTGTCTCTCTTCTTGCCTTCCCTAACTTTGATGTAGTAAGCATTGTTTTTAGTGGTGTCACCTAATTGTCATGAGTGTAGAAGAATTGGTTGCTGCATGCTTTTTATTGTGTTTGGTGTGCTCTTTCTAGTGTTAGAAGTATAATATGATAAATGTTTCTAATGTCAGGATCAAGATGACAATAATGATATGGCTTATTGGTTATCAAATACATCTACTTTATTGTTCTTGCTCCAAAGAAGTCTGAAGGGTGTTGGTTCAAGTGGTGCAACTCCACATCGAAAACCACCTGCTCCAACGTCTATCTTTGGGAGGATGGCCATGGTATAAGATTCTAAAATTCAGTCTGTTAGATTTTGTGTATCTCTTTCCTTTTGTGATTTAAAATTATGATTACTTTAAGTTTCAACTCCATTTCTTTGTCAATGTAATATGATGTGGTAATTCAATTCCAGGGTTTCCGCTCATCCCCTTCTTCTGCCAATCTTCCTGTTCCTGCTCTTGATGTAGTTCGAGAGGTTGAAGCTAAATACCCAGCTTTGCTTTTCAAGCAGCAGCTCACAGCCTATGTGGAGAAAATCTATGGAATTATTCGAGACAACTTGAAGAAGGAGATTTCATCTTTTCTTTCATTATGTATCCAGGTACTGTTAACTTCATTTATCAACTCTATTCAACCAAACTTGGCAGCTGTTAACTTCATTTATCAACTCTATTCAACCAAACTTGGCAGTTGCCCCACCAACATGGGCAGGGATGGGACCGGGTTGTTTATTTAGGGGGTAAGGATGTGATTTTAAAATAAAATATATAAAAATATATTTTTTAACAATTGATTCGTGACTAAATCTTCAAGTACTTATACAAAAATATGCTTTATGAAAATTATAAAATGTATTTAATATATGAGATAATTTTTTTTTTGATAAGTATTTAATATATGAGATAATTAAAGAGATAGATTATAAAAAAGTATCAATTATGACACCACACTGCTTATGAAATAGTGGAGAGGGTAATTATAACTTCAAAGATGTAAAACTGTCTGAAAAATTGTTAAAAAATTCAATGGCATCTTGGCTAAGAAATAGGTTGCATCCACAAAATTAGTTTTAATGAAAAAGTTGAAAGCAAAATTACAAATTTTATGCCAAACCTTAAGTTACACTGAGAAAAAAAAAAAAACTAAAAAAGGTAGTGAATCAAAGAGAAGTACCAAAAAGAAGATAAAACTAACCATAATTTTTCCTAAAAAGAAAAGAAATAAAGAGACCATGATTTCATGGTTTATGAGAGAAATGGAAAGTATTAAAAAAGAATTCATGAAAGTGGCCAAGATTGGTTTATAGGTAAATGTTCAAGTCTCGATTTTGCTGGAGACAATACTCAACATAAATAATTCTATAAGATTTAACTGAATTGAAGAATATATATATTTTTTTCTTTTTTGCATGTTGGTAGCTATCAACAATATAATAAAATTCTCCAATATTCATTTCCAATGACAATCAAGGAAACATAACCTAAGAAAATGCTGACATGACAAGTCCACATATATTTATGTTTTTCAAAATTTTTGGGGGCTTTTGTTTTTTTTTTTCCCAAAATCTTTGGGGGCTTTTTTGCAAAATCTGGTAGGCAGGAGGGCTTTTTTTGGAAAATCCTGGCCCCGTGGGTCCATCCCTGAGCATGGGGTGGCAAAACTTCATTCAGCCGCGATGCTTTTGTCTGTGTAAAGTTGGTTGACTGCCTCATGGAAATATTGGGTTTAGGAAGTTTTATGTGTTCCATGTATAACCTGTAATGTGGATATATAGGCACCAAGAACATCAAAGGGAGTACTAAGATCTGGACGTTCTTTCGGGAAAGATTCTCCAACGACTTACTGGCTGAGCATTATTGAGACCCTCAACACTTTCCTCAGTACCGTGAAAGAAAATTTTGTATGTAACTTTGAAGATTTTAAATTCACAAAATTTGAGAAATGCCAAACTCTTTTTTTTTTTCATCTTCTTTTAAATGCAAAGAAACAATTATAGTTGTTTGGTTCAGGTGCCTCCAATTCTTGTCCAGAAGATCTTCACTCAGACTTTCTCATATATCAACGTACAACTCTTTAATAGGTAATTATTTATTTTATTCCGTCATCTACATATGCTAAAAAGTTTAGTTATATTGGAATTTTTTATGGTTTTCCAGCCTTCTTCTGCGTCGCGAGTGTTGTACATTCAGCAATGGGGAATATGTGAAAGCTGGGTTAGCTGAGTTGGAGCTATGGTGCTGCCAAGCGAAAGAACAGGTGAACCTTTTTTTTGGGCAACTTCTTAATATTGGTGTGTTTCATGCAGGCTGTGTTTACCTACATCATACCTATGGAACATTTGGTTTGCCGTAGGCATTCGTAATTTTCCCTAGTTTCATGACTCGATTTCTTTGGATTGCAGTATGCAGGCTCATCATGGGATGAACTTAAGCACATAAGACAATCTGTTGGTTTCTTGGTATGTTAATTTGGTTTCATGTTGAGACACCCTTCAATATCGTAGTCAATGTGGTCCTTGAATTTTTTTCCCTAATCACTGTGGAACTTTGATTGCTAAGATGTACTTGACATGATTTTAGTACTTATGGATATGGGTTTAGAAATACTTTGATTTTTCTGCACCTGTGGGTGATCTTTGAAATTATGATGTGATCATTGACTTCTAATTATCAGTAAGAGTGAGAGAGAGTTTACCAAGTTAAACATTTTGCAAGCATATTACCAAATTGGTAAAATAGACAAGATTTGGGCTTCAGGTCAAAGTTGTTTCTTGAACATAATGGATATTAATTCACTTTCAAGGAGCCTCCCTAGAAATTTTTTGTTACTGCTATGCTGCACATTGACTATGTCCAACCCAATGTCAAGTCTGAAGGGATTACCTGGCTGTAATTATTTGTTGACATGTATGTCTATATATTCAGGTTTAGGAGTTTCAATATATTCACCAGAGATTAAGGGGATTTAAGGGAAGAAATACAGTATGTCCCATTGTGTAGGCTGTAGGTTCAATGGGTTTCTAGTGAACGCAAAAAAAAAAAGAAAAAAAAAGTGTTACGTATTTTCCTGTCACGGTGGGCATTAATATCAATATAATTGATGGACTAACTATATTAACATAATGTGATTTTTTTTTTTTATATTATATGGTTTACCATGAGAATATTTTGTATTACACTGTTCCAGAAATTAGATTGATACTTGTCTGTTTTTGTCTAATACTTTATTATCAGCAGTGGAACTTGTTAAATCATGGAACCAAGTTGTTTAATTGCACAAGAAGCATCTTCTGTAACACCTATGCACCTATGCCATTTAGCTTTGCCAAGTAGAACATAGATTGTTAATATTATATTATTATGCGATAACTTCTGTTCAAACTATGACATTTCATGAAACAGGGTATTGGTCCTTTTTAAGGCACTGCTTTACCTTAATATCTGATAATAGTTCCTTTCACATTGTCTGAAAGATATCTTGCACAGTTATTGTGGTTTTACTTGGCATTTTATTAAAATTAGAAAATTCTTTGGCAGCTTTAACTAGATGTTGTCACAGCCGTATTCTTTTCTCTCAAGTAATAATAGCTCTAGTGCTGTATTTATTGCTTACTTGATTTTCACTGATTTTTATCTACAGGTCATACATCAAAAATATAGAATTTCCTATGATGAAATCATCAATGACCTCTGCCCTGTAAGACTCTATTTGTCTCTCTCACTCTCTTTGGCATGTTACTTAAGACTACTGATTTACAGCAGGAAGACCTTAATGGATCTATGATATTTGACCTATCTCAACAGGAAAAAAAGAAAAGAAAAAAAAAAAGACCCAATCTCTCCCTCTGACATCATGACTTGGCTTTTTACAGATCTTAAGTGTTCAGCAGCTGTACAGAATCTGTGTTCTCTACAAGGATGACAACTATAATACTCGAAGTGTGTCTCCAGATGTAAGTTTGTTTGTAGGAATGACTTATGTAATGTCTCTTGTGTACTTGGGTACGCCCTTTAGTTTTTAATGAATTTTTATACTTACCAACAAAAAAAAAGAATACTTCTATAATGTTAGTGCTTCTTAATCTTGTTAAGTGAATTTGATTGCTTAGCGCACCCTTACTCTTTCAACAGGTCATCTCCAGCATGAGGGTACTTATGACAGAAGACTCCAATGATGCCGCCAGCAATTCCTACTTGTTGGATGACAATTCTGGGTGAGAGTTTCTTATCTTTTCACAACTGCTCTGTGGGACTCTAAAAACAGTAAATCCATAAAATAGCTCCAGAAACTCCATGACACTAGTGTGTTTGGAGCTTGATAATTTAGAAATATAACTGGAAAGAGGATTTTTTTTTTTTAAAAAAAAATTATGTAAAATGAAGGAAAGCTCCTTTTTTTCTTTAGAAAAAAAATCTTTATGAGATGTTTTTCTCCTGGAAATTGGACAAGGGCCAAAGAAATGTTCTCTTTTTTATTTTATTTTATTTTTTCTTTTAGACGTTCATTCATCTATGATCATTGTACCAATCTAATAAAAGGATGACATAACTATGACCATTATGCTACATGCTTCCTTCAACAGCAATAACAATCAAAGGTTTGTAATTACAAAAAAAAAAAAAAAAATCAAAGATTTGTTGTTGTATACTTCATGTGTATAACAACCAAGTGTTTCTTTTGTATATTTTCTGTGTATTTGGGTATGCTTTACACTTTTAATGATTTTTCGATTACTTATAAAAAATTAATAAAAAAAGATTTTATCTTTTCCATTGGAACAAATGAAGCAAGAGTTGAAAACTATCACTTTGAATATCAACTAATCCATGGTTCTTAATGCAGCATCCCCTTCTCAGTTGATGACCTCTCTACTTCTCTGCAAGAGAAGGATTTCTCGGAAGTCAAACCAGCAGATGAACTTCTTGAGAATCTAGCCTTCCAATTTTTATATGAGTAAGGCTAAAGAAGCTCAAGCATGCTTTTCGCTTGTTTCATCCCAGCAGGCAGTGCATTCAAATTCTCCGGTCATTGCAGTGGTGATTGTAAATCCTATAGCCTTTTGTCTCACTCTTTCTTTGTTGTTTTTCCCTAATTCCAAGTCCCCACCAAAAATTTATTTTTTTATTCATTTATTTTAGCATTCAAATTGTACAATTTTCTTAGTCGAAAGGGGCTAGGATGTATCTTAGTTTTTGGCTGTGTGCTTTCTGTCTATGGCTTCGTTTTTCTGCCATTGGGCAGCATTTTTTATAGGGCGTTTAGGAGACTACATTGTTGGCTGAGATATTGCTCTCCACCCAATTTTTCATTGTAAAAAAGACACATTATATGAAGATATATACAAAGAATATGAGATTTATTTGGTAAAAGGTTTCTATATATATATACCTTCTGAAGTGGTATGCCATTGGCAATTTCTTCCACTCCAACTTGTTTCTTTCCACTGTTTACTAATACTATCAAATGCCTGATTTCTATGCTTTATGCATGAATTTTTTTGTGTGCGCGCACTACTATGTAATGAAGAAAAATGTTAGACCTAATTTTGTTACAATTTGTTGGCACGTGTCGGTATGTGATTCGAGAGTGTTATATTTTGTTTTTAGAGGATGATGTGACTCTAAATATACGCTTGTAAGTTGTAAAAGAGTTATAGGTATAGTATTACTCATAATAAACGTTGTGCACCATTGGGAATTGATAGAAAAGTCACTAGTTCTCCTAGGCATTGGGAATTAAATTTACTTGTGAAATTTTATTTCGTAATTTGTTTTTATTGATGTTGTGACACGTGGTACTCATGTGAAATGCCACATTGGTTTTTAATGGAGTTGTAAAAAGTATAATTCTCGGAACATTTTTCAAATTTTAATGCAGAATAATATCATATGGCAAGAGGTGTGGGCAGAAAAAAATCGAGGAAAAGTTGGAGGTTTTGGGCAAGGTCTTTGGGCTTGGCTATATATATATTGAATACGATATTTATTAAGAAAAGAACTCAAAGAATATAACAAATAGAGCTAGCTCCATGGGCTTAACAGCAACAAGAAGCTATAAGAAGCATTAACTTGAAGATAAATTAGAAAAAAAAAAAAAAACTTGAAGATACACCATTTTATCAAATGGTATTTCTCGTACTACGAAGAAGAAAATAGTTAGTGTGTGAAAAAGATACATGAAATGATAATAGCGCTCAAAGGCTTTGTTGTGTTGGATATGTTTATCTTTTAATATAGGAAAATACTCTGGATACTACGACTTTAACTATAAGTACCTTACAAATTGACGTAACAGTCTACGCGGCACTGTCACGTTAGCTACAATCAAATTTACATGTTTAGTGGTTGATGTGATAAATGCCATATGAACTTACAACTAATGTGACACTCCGCGTGACATTATTAAACCAATTACAATCAAATTTAATTGTTCAGTGGGTGATATGGTAAATGTCACGTGGAGTGTCACATCAGTTTATAAGAAACTTATAGTACTTCTTAATAACACTCTTTAACCTAAACAAAGTGGAAGAAAATTCACAGCTATGGAAGGTTACATTAAATATCTAAGTGGTCAAAGAAATCATGGAATTGATAAGATTTGGATATAAGGAAATAGTTAAGAATCACTTGCAACACAATAAATGAACAGAGACAAGTACTTGAAAATCAAACTCAAACTTGATTTGGATAGAAAGAAAGAGCTAACATTGACTTTCTACACAATAAATGAATAGGGACGAGTATTTGAAATCAAACGCAAACTTGAGTTTGAATTGGGGGCAAGAGTTAAACATGGTAGGCTGCTAACCATGAGGAATTCACATGGGACTGCCCAAATAGCACACAAGGGTCTTTACCACACCCTTCTCTACCACAATAAAGTCGTCACTAGGGTTTGGACCATAAGGACCCCTACTATGGACCACCCTTCATTCTTCAAAGAAGTAGAGTTGGCGATCCAGTTGGCATCAGCCGGATTGTTTCGTACAAGTGGCAATGCTAGTCAAAATGCAGATTTGCCCACATCCGATTTTGGCTCCCACATAGGATAATAAAATAATATTTATTTCACAGTCTAGATTTTGTTTTATTGTATCTGACAATATACATGGTGCCACGACATTTTAAAAATTATTAATTGATGTGTTAATATATTCGGTATGCGGCAACATATATATTATTAGATCCGTAAAATCTAATATGAACCATAAAACGAGTCCTCTCCATTTTATTGAAATAGAGAGGTCTTGCTATTACATGATAATAGGGTTGATCTTACATGTCAATTGTGCCCATGTGGGTAGTTTGGAGGGTTCACCTGACTGAGCCATCTGAACACCCTGTGTTTGGACCATGGATTCTAGGTCCCTCCAACTCAAACCCCCTCCCACACGGGTCTGTGTCTTTTGCTAGCTACATATAGACTGGACCAACCCACACATTGTCCACAAGCAAATGTCTTGGTCATCATCTTCCACATGCATATCATGCACCTGTTTGCCAGTCTTTGGCCTATTATTGGTTGCAACATTAAGCTGAGCATGAGCCAAGCTTGTTCTTAGTAGAGCTCACTTCGCCTGTCCTTATATACAAAGTTCTTATCTTTGGACCATTATTGAAGCAGAAGTTTTGAAGACAAAGGAACCAAGGGGCAAACATATGAAAATTTGCCGACGAATTATGATGGCAATAGCAATGACAATATCAGAAGATTTGAATTTCATGCAACAAGGCTGTCCATTGCCTTATGTGAGATGTGAGAGGCTGTCCGAGCAGTCGCAATAGGTGGAGACCAAGCAACTACTTGAGTTGGTGAGATTCGGACAGTCTTATTGTATTGGATCTTGATTCCATAAAAAATAAAGGCTTCGACAGTGATGAGATTAATGGTTCATAGAAGTAATGCTATATATTATATTTTTATCCTATAATACTGACATGTCAGTATCAACCAACCTTTAAATCAATCATTATTAAAAAAAATAAAATAAAATAATACTACATACTACACCTCCATCCTCTTGGGTTGATGTGGTAGTGCCTATAATCCTTTAATTTTTTAATATTTTTTTAACAATAGCTAATTCAAAGGTTGATAGGCCACATCAATCTAGTGAGATGAGGTTATAATATGTAACATTACTCTAAAAAATCAAAATTTAAAGGTTGATTCACATAAATATTATAAAATAATTGTAAGATAAAAATGTAGTTTCTAATATATATTACTCTTCATGGTAGTGATTATGTGATCACTTGAGATATAAACAAATTATAGAGTTTTGTAATGGCTTTGGACATGAATAGGCACTCATGCAATGCAAACCCAACAAACCTAAAAGAGGATTCAAATCACTCAATTCAACTTAAATCACATCTAAATCTCATCTCCTCCCTAATTAACTTAAAGAGCCTTCATCAAACGAACCCCAAAATAAGCAAATAAACAAAGAAATAAATAGAGGCATATTTTCGAATAAAACAAAAAAACTAGCTAGGTAGCTAGCCCACGAAGTCACTTTCATCATATTCTTAATCATATAACCATCAATTAGATACTCAAATTTGTCTTACTAAGCGGTGAAGATGGTGTGGACCCCATAGGAGGACTCCAAATCAGTCATTTTCATACCCACGTGGCACATAAATATGCACCTCCAACTTCACAATATAGATAATTCCTTGATATATATCTTATCATGTCCGTCTGAATTTTTGTGGTCACGATTGAAAAATTATTTTTTTGGTTTTTTTTGTATATAAAAAATTATTTGTTGGTTTTGTTTTAGGCAAAAAGGGTAAGGGTAGAGTTAAGAGGTAATAGTCTTAACTGATCAACTTTCGGTGTTCATTTGATTTAATAGTTTTAAAACGTATAGTTTGAAAAAAAAATAGAGATTTCAAACCATAATTAATAAAAATTTAATTTAAAAGAAACGTAATTAAATATTTGATAAAATTTGTAAGAGAGTACTGTTTTTGTCTTTAAAAATTTAGGTCCCATCGGCTCTTAAAAACGCACTCCTTTATCCGCTGCACGAAAGCGTGAATTTTTCAACGTTTTTAAAAGCACTCCCAAATAAAACACTTTCTGCAATTTTATTTAAAAACATACGTTTGACTTCAAAAATCATAGAGCCAAATGCACTCTTTATGAAAAACTTAAGCGGTAGCCTAGTAATAGTCATGAGAATGTTCCTCCAAGCATTTATTAACTTATGACCTATTAACCACTAAACCCTAAAAAAAAGGGATAAAGATCCTTTTAATTTTAAGTGAAATGGAAAAAAGCTATTTTATAGTCATAATTTGATGTTGTATCTAACGGTGTAAATGATGTCAAATCATTCAAATTTTTTGAATAACGTACCCTAAACGACCTAAATTACTTGAACCATTCAATTAGTGGGTCTTCATTTTGTGGGATGTATCTTATAATTACAGTCAGTTTTTAGCTATTGAATATGCATGAGGGAGTGAATCCATCGATCATGGTTGATCTTACACCTAAATAGGGAGTTCTTGTGATAGACTTGAAGCCTAATTTTCTTATGCTTCAATTGGGTTTCTGATTTTAACTTTCCTTTTGTATTTCCCAAAGATTCATGGGCAAAAAATAATCAGAAAACAAAGAAATCAAACACTAAATGCAGAAAATTTTGTAAAAAGATAAGGATTTTGTGGGGCATGATTATGATTGTGTGCACAAGGTCAGGCCCATGGAAAAGTGACCTTTGGTGTACTTGCTACTTATTGGGCTGGTGTGAACAACCATGTCATTATCAGCAAAGACAAATATCAACTTTGGTTTAAAAGGGCTATATATCAAGTTCTATTTTGAGACACACGTGTGTTATTCCGGCCAAGGCAGGCTGGCCATTTGTCATCTTCTCATTCATCTATGAAGTGACACCAGCTAGCAATTGTTGAAATTTGGATCCGGATCTTAACAAATGTGAGAGAGTCTCTATAAGCCTGTCTGTTTGAAAAGGTGGGTGAATTGTCTTAGACCTTTTCGGATAAATAGCCCTATAAGAATTTTCTCACATTTTTGTCAAGCAATTCGAATAGTAAAATTGCTGGAGATTTAGCTTAATTGTTGAAATTTTAGCACTTGTAAGCCGACAACATAAATGGGATCAAGGTTTTTATTGACAAAGTTTTTCTTCAAACTAAAATAAAAAAAAAATCTTTCAACTCATACATGTATTTTATTGACATATATATGTCAGTTTAATAAACTAGTTATTAGAGGAATTAATATGAAAAAAAAAAAGAGAAAATTGTTGGTTTTCATGACCTAAAATTAATATCTTTGGCAAAGGGAGTACCTATAGTTCTAGCAATAAATTTTTATATAGAATTTACAAAACTTTTAAAAAGCTATTTCTACATTGGGTTCGAAATTGAAGTATGAATATAACATTCGTGAGGAGACAGAAAAGTATTTTTTGAACCGAGAACTTGAAGAGCTAAACCGCTAAAGATCTAACGTATTACCCATGGCCTTGGGTTTTGAATTTGATTCTTACTTTTAAAGGAGAAATGAAGAAGTTCTTGGTCTATATTGGATTTTACAGGTTTAATAGAGTATATGTTATCACATGGTAAATATAAATATTGTCACGTCATTTAAAATTACACCATTAAATGCAATAAAAGAAAATTTAAATTGTAAATAGGCCTTCTCAATTAATTTTAATTGAAATGGATAGAATTTTATTAGTGTTTCAAGCTTGTAGATTGGTTGTCGTGTAGCATATGCAAACTCAACAATTAATGGTCTGATTTTTGACACGGAAAAATATGAAAAATGTAAATTTAGCATTTCAAACAGTAAGTGGCCAATTATTTGAAAGTAAATATTAAGAAAGTACTCAGTTAGATGGCCTGAATTCAAGCAATTAGGTGTAATGGGCTCTCCAATGGGGGAAAAATAGAATCTTAGAAGATAATGTCCCTTTGCTCTTCTACCACCAAAAAAGATTATTATTATTATTATTTTATTTTTATTTGTCTTTTTGCAATTTTAGGATCTGTTTGTTTGTTCATATATAGTCCAAATGCCTTCACAGCCAATGACAACTAGAAAACTACGCGTGCATACTTTCTCATAATTAACAAGAGATATGGGCTATAACGGGCTAGATACAATGCCCCTTGCTCTTCTACCCACAAAAATAAATAAAATAATAATAATAAAAAAAAATCAAAGAAAATGACTCGTTTAGTAACGGTTTTGAAATACTTTTTTCTTTTCAAAACTAAAAATACAGTTTTTTTTTTTTTTTTAAAAAAAAAATAGTAGCAGTTTCCCTATATCACATTCTTTTTTCTAAATCTAGGAAACACTAAAAATGAAAATAAAAACCGCATGCAATAAATTCCTTTGGTGTTCTCTAAACTAATGTAACCAAAAGTTTTACTCTTAATTTAGGGTACGTAGCATTTGTGCTTTCCTAAACATTATTCAAAAAAATACTTTCTCTTTCATTTCTTTCCTCTAACATATATTTGAAAGAATATTTAAATAATATTTTCTTTATTGTCTTTCCTTTTAGCATATATTAAAAATAATATTTAAATGGTATAGAGAACGGATAAGAGAAATTATTGTTTGGTTTCCTAAGTTTAAAAAAAATCTAAGAGAAGCTGCTGCTAGTGCTTTAACAAATAATTCATATAAAACACTCTTCAAAATACAAAACATACTTTAAATTTTAAATGTAAACCCTACAAAAGAAAAGAAAAGAAAAGAAAAAACTAAAACTTCTCACCTAATTTATATCACATCAAAACACTTTTTAAAACGAAAATAAAAAACATTTTTCAAACCCTTATCAAACCTACCCGCAATTATATTTATTTATTTTTTATTTGTTGTTATTGTTGTTGTTTTGTTTTTTGTTTTTCTCCCGATTGTAGGATCTGTTTGTTGTTCGAGGTTCAAATACCCCTTAACAGGATCAACATTATAATATGCTGGTTGGTTGATGGTCAAAAGCTAGATTATTAGCTATGTGTGAGATTATCAGTTGCACATGTTAGTTTGGCACATTCAATTAAAAACCAAGAATAATTCGAATTTGACTAATTTCTCACTAACGGTCTCATCAAATTAAATCGTAATATTCCAAAATGTAGCTTAACGGCTGTTCCATGTGATCTCTCTCTCTCTCTCTCTCTCTCTCTCTCTCTCTCTCTCTCTCTCTCTCTCTCTCTCTCTCTCTCTCCTATATATATATATATAGTATATATATATATATATATATATTGTATGTCGTATATATCTGAGTATCGATCCTACGGCCGGTCAAGGTAGGAATTCAAGTTTGTCAATGATGTAATCAAAAGCATCTAATCCTCTGTCATGTTCTTGTTTGTTTTGGTAAACCCTTTGTCATGTTCTCAAAGATATTGTACTCCTAGTTGAGAAATATTCGTGAAATTTTTAATATGTTTGCAGTTATTATAGTTATGGAGTTAGTTAAGACTGTTCATCTCGGACAGATTGATACTTTGAATGATCCTGTCTAAAACAATGAACATGCAGATTCCAGATTTAAAATTTTTTAATGAAAATTAATTAGGAGAGTCAAGGGTGGATTAATGGTCTAGCTACTCAAATCCGAGTATTTTTATTACTACTTTGCTACAATTAGTGTGAATTTATCTTTGATCTCAAAAGCTTTAGCTAATAAGAAAATGTGAATTTAATAATTTAATTAATATTCTAATACTTTTATACATAGAATATTTAATTGAAATAATGAGAGGTGAATTACGAAAACATGATTAAAACTCAAGATGTCTGCTCTGATACTGTGCATGTTAATTCACAGCCACTCATCTCAAAAGCTTAAATAGATTAAAAAAGAAGAAGATGAATTTAATCATATATGTAATTAATATTTTAACTATTAGCATCACTCTTTTTTTAAGAAGTATCCTCAATCCTCATGCTTTTGAAATGCTAAATTCAGATGAATCAAGATCTGTTCAAAACTGAACTGAAGAATAACCAAAAAAAAAAAAAACCCAATTAGTTTATTTCAATTTCATCTGGATGTTGGGTCAAAGCATAGCTATAACACAATATCTTGGAGCTTATTAATTATTAATTAGAGGGTTCACCTTCGCAATGTTAAGCTAAACTTTGACTTTTGCATAAACTTCCTAATTATTCAATTCTGACTTTAAATTGGGTTGGAAAAAATTCATATAATCCATTATATTAAATTGATATATGTTTTTAATAAATTAAGTACGTGAGAATTACATGCATTAAAGACATGGGCCAATTTAATAGATTGTGTTGACTAAATTAGTTTTTTCTAATTTAATTTGGCGAAAAACTTTGACTGTCACACTGTCTAAGTTAGGTGAAAATAAATAAATAATATTCAGATCGATATTAAGCTACTCTTTTTTCTACTTTGGGAAAGCCATCGGGGTTACAATTACTTCATTAATTAAGGTGGGTCACATGGATTGTGTACTTCCAATTATCACATTTAAATAAGCATTTAATTTTGGACGGTTTTGATCATGTTTAAGGCACAATAACACTCCATCTTCTTCACCTATATCTTTACCGGCCGGCCTTAGATAATGCCTCCCATGTGAAGCAAAAGATAATCGATCGTAAAAGCGTTAAAAAAAAAAAACCCTAATAAAATATTATTACGAAATGTTGAAGGAAGTAAACGTTGAAACATCTCTTATAGTTTTTCAAGAAAACTTGGGAGATAAGGGCAACCAACAAATGCATTATGTATATATATATATATATATGGCCCTTAGCAGCTTTGGAGGGATCAAAATAAAGAACATGGAAATGGAGCAATTGATCGAACGTGGAATGTGCATGAATCTCTTGCAGCTGAAAAAGACCCACGTATACGTTTTTGAAGTTCGAACATGCAGCTTCACTTCTCAAAGAACCTCGAGATTTTAAATACTTATCATCTGTAAAGCCCCCTCTCGCTCTCTCTCTCTCTCTCTCTCTCTCTCTCCACATTGTAGTAATAATTGTCTTGAGAAATTGATAAACAATAACTTTTTTGTTTTTTTTGTTAGACTACTAGCAAATATTTTTTTTTTTTAAATTTCATTTGTTTTTAGTGTAGGAAAAATTATTAAAAAAATTTTAAAAAAATTCCATGCAGCAGCTTCTTTTAGTGTTCCTTAAAGTATAGAAACACTAAGGGAACCAAAAGTTGTTCCTTTCGTCTAAGAAATCAAAAGTTATTTATTTAACATTATTTTAATATAAAAGGTTTTTTCTTCCTTCTCTCTTTCCTCTAACATTTATTTTAAATAATTTTTAAATGACTTTCTCTTTCCTTAATATTTAATTTAAATAATCTTTAAATGATATAGAGAAATAATAAGGGAAGCTGTTGTGGAGCTTATTTGAATATGGAAGCAAAAAGTAGTTTGATTCCCTACATTGAGAAAAAATATTAGGAAAACTGTTGCTAGTGCTCTTAACAACAGCTTCTCTAAGAGCACTAACAACAGCTTCCCTAAAATTCATTCTCTTTTCTAGATGTAGGGAAAACTGTTAAAAAAACCTTGCAACAGTTTTTCTTAGTGTTCCCTAAACTAAGTAAACACAAAGGAAACCAAAAGTTGTATCTTTAATTTAGGGAACCAATTAAAAGTAGTTCTCCTTAACATTATTTTAATATAAAAAACTTTCTATCCTCTAGCATTTGTTTGAAACAATATTTAAACGGTTTCTCTTTCTTCTCTCATTCTTTTTGCATTTAATTTAAAGAATATTTAAATAGTATAAGGAAATGATAAATGAAGTTATTGTGAAGTTCATTTGAATATGAAAGCAAAAAGTAGTTTGATTCTCTATATTGAAAAAAAATCTAAGGGAAGCGACTAGGGCTTTAAGAAGTATATGTTAAATAATCAGTTGTTTTAAAATATTTAATTAAAATAAAAAGTGAATTGCGTATATATGGTTTGAATTTAGGACTTTTATTTTGATATATATCATATTAAATTGTTAATTGTCCCAAAAACTTAAACTCATATAAAATAATATATCATTTAATTAATATTAATTCTAACAAAAATATGTAACATTCTTTTTTATGATCACTTAACATTTCTCTAGATGCTATGATATTCACACTACTTGCACATGGTAAGCATATGACATGGGAGAGACCATGGTTGACCAGATCGAAGTAATTCTATGACTGCTCATTCTGTGGGTACCCATTTGTCAACTCATAATATGTAATAAGAAAATATGTAGCAAGAGTACGAATCAAGTTTTCTTTAAATTAGATTTTTTTTGGTCAAATTTATTAAATTGATGTTCATTTGTATTTAGAACATGTAATTTTTAATAGAGCATGTAATTTTCATTTAAAAATACATGTGAAAAATCGCATGTTCAAAAAAATATGCCAATTTAATAAATTACTTCAGACAAATTTTTTTTAATCTAATTTAGAGTAAAACTTTGTCGATGTCTCACTTTCCAATGTGCTTTATTCAAAATCATAAGCTGTACATGGCGAGAAAGTTAGCCAAGACTAATCCATCAATTAACAATTAAACTGCAGCAAGAACAATTAGTTATAACTTAATTTAGTCATTAATTGTACAAATCAATGTCACATGTGGTGGGGAGAGTGGTCAGCTTTTTGCTATAACCGTGGAAGAGGGCGGCACCTAGGATGAAGAGAAGCCCAAATAGAAAATTAATTCACATAAAAATAGACATTTAATTATAATTTTCTTAAATTTATATAAAACATATATAGACGTCGATGTGCCACATGCATGCACAATGCCCCTAACATGGTATCTGGATGGCTAATTAGAGATGACTTCGAACTTCGATCATTCAAACTGTTTTACCGACCTCATCAACCGAATATTGTCGTTGGGAATTGCATGTTTCAACAAAGCAAGGAGAGATCGAAATCACAAGGGAGTTAATGATCAATGATGAGATCACCCACATTCAAGCTCAATGATTCATATATTAACTATTAATGGGTTCTATTATTGGCATTAATTATACCCTGATCTAATTTTTCTTTTTTATTGATAAACTAATTATCCATGTGATTAACAACTAAATATCGACTATATCCAAAGTTTGATGTTTTTTTTAATCACTATTTACTGGGTGTTGCAATTTATGCACAAAATAATATATATCTTAGTACTTTTGGTGGTAGTTTGTATTAATAGCCAAAAAAAAAAAAGCAGTGGAATATTGTTAAACTACTGTTCAAAGCTATTGAATTAATTAATTTGATTGCTTTAAAATTACTAAAAAGAACAAGCTGGGTCCAGTCATTTTTTAAGCTGCCTTAATTTGGTTAATTTGTTTCAAATGATATGTTGAAGACTAGACAAGCTGCACATTAGAAAAAGATGGCTAAAAAGCCTATAAAGCCACATCCACAATGAACATGTTACCCATGTATTATTCAACCTTTACCACCTCCATAATTGTACCTAGCTCATAACAAATACCTCATAGCTGTTCAAAGTAATTTTTCAAAAAATAAAAAAATAAAAATCCGGTCCATCAATTAAGTTAAGGTTCATAGGGGTTGTAAACGAGAAAAGTTAAAGTTGAATATCATGTTACTCTCGTAGGGGTCACTTATCTTTTAAAGAGTCTAAAGGGAGTCTTTCAACAAACTAGGATCTCAAGTCAAGTTTAAATAGTTTAATTTTTGTTGCGAAAATTTACTTCTTATGGAATTTTTTTTTAGCGATTTTAGAATATAGCATATTATGACATTACTTAAACCAAAAGCTTAAGCTAATTAGTGTTGAGGCCAATTTTTGTTATATTAACCATGTACGCTTGCAATATATTTGGATATAGGGTTTAATTGTTTCTCCCTCATATGTGTATACTAGACGGATTTTATAACTAAAATGACTAAGGCCCTATTTGTTTCGGCGTAAAATATTTTCTGTCAGAAAATGTTTTTAGTTGAAAATATTTTTTTTTTTCGGAAAAAGTGGCTATTTTGCGTTGTTTGTTTGCAACTCTGAAAATATTTTACACCGAAACAAACGAGACATAAGTTGTATTGAATAAAAGATTGTTCAGGATCGGCTTGTCTTCATTAATAGCAGGCTAGAGGCAACTCGATCAATAGGTCTTTACCAAGTCGATCTTAAAACCTTATTAAAATCATCAAATTTAAATCTCATTCAAATCTCAACCTCAATATCACAATATCTATACTTACTTTTCAAAATTGCAAACTAAAAATGTCGAATAACTACAATAATAAACTAACTCATCAACACTCTTTCCCTCCAGCACCCTTATACCACGCCCAAGACTAGCGGATTGCCTCCACTATTTAGGATATTTTCTCTACCATACCTCCTTTCTCTTTTTGGAAGGCTAGGAAAGTTCATTGAAGTATAAACTTCTACACCCATCGTGTATGCATACTCATGAGTATGTATGTGCGCATGCATGTACATTATTAGGTTGCGGCTAGAAACTATTCCCCAACAAAAAAAATAAAAAACTTCTCAACACCAATACACTAATCAACAAAACTTCAACAATAACTACAAAAAACAAAAAACAAAAAACAAAACAAAATAAAACAAAACACAATAAAACAAAACAAAACAATAAACTTAGGATTATAAAACCAAGTTTTAAAACTTACCTCTCCAAGTTTTAAATCCTCAAGCACCTCCTCCAAGCCTTATTTTTCTCTTGATTATCTTTTATCTATCTACTCCCTTTTTTCTCTCACTTGAGCTTTCTCTACTCTCTGCTCTTTCTGCTTTGTCTTTCTCTCGATTCAGACAAACGAAAGTCAAGTCTCTATGTTTTGAAGTCCCAATCTCATTCAAATATAATTTTATCCCATTGGAACGCTATGCGCTAGGCCACATTAAATGCGCGTCAAATCTCACATAACTTGCACGTGTGAAAGATTTTAGTTGTTGATCTTCGCTTTCCACTCTCACGAACGACAACACGTGGAGATGCCATCTCATTCAAACGACACACTTAGCGCATTCGAACACGATCAAACCTATTAAGTGCCATGTGAAGATTTTGTCCCGTTCAAACGTGATACAATTCCATTTGAACCTACTATGGTCAATCTATTTCCACTAGAATATGTATTTAATTTTATCATTTTTTTTATTGAATTCCTTTTTTTTTTTTTTAGCATTTTTTTATGTTGGGTGTTACAACTTTTTTTTTTTTTAGGGAATTAGAATTAGGATAAGGGAAGGGGATGGAACTTAAAGGGTGAGCAGCCCAACAACAAGCCCCAAACCAACCTACTCAGTGTAGATAAGCAGAAAATAAAAAAGAATGTGTCAATAAATTGACACGGCTCTATGGATTTTTGGAATAAAATCTAAGAGGGGCCGCTATTTAAGGCGGTTTTACTACTGCAAGCCTCCACCGAAGTGAGAGTCACAGTAACATAGGAAATACTACTGAACAAGGTCAGAACAGAGCCCCTGTGGGGAGGCATTTGACTGCTTTAGACAAAAACAAAAAAGGTAAGTACGATCGGTACCAAAATAGTAATTATTAATTTTGTAAAGGATTTTTGTCCAATGTCTACATATAGGGACATAATCCTCCTCTTAATTTTAAGTGAAATAAAAAAGAACCATTTACAGTTCAAATTTTGTTTTATTATATCTAATAGTACTGTATATGGTTTCATGTCAATCATTTAAAAATTTTAAATGACGTGACAATATATTCATTATGTGACAACACCATAAACTATTAGTTTTGTAAAATTTAATTTGAACCATAAAATAATTTTTCCCCATTTCTCAATTTTAAGTTAAATGGAGAGGAGCACAAAAGTCATGGCAATATATTTGGTCAATGTATGAATAATTGCATTAAATGTCATTAACTTCTTACCTAAAACTGTTTTGAACTATGAAATCTACAATCTTTCCCCTTTTTTTTTTGGTTTATTTCTAAGTTTGTATGGAGAGTTTTTTGGTTGTTGCTTTGAAGGAAGTTCTCTAAATTTTGAGTTTGTAGCATCTCATAAGAATTTGTGGAAGGGGGATAGAAGAAGAAAAAAGAAAAGCATAATACTACACATTTAGAAGAAATGAAAAGTTCCAATATGAAGGTCAAAATTGGACTGTAAAAGCCATGTACGATTATTGTCATGTCGTTGGTTCACGATGTTGAGTACTGTTAGACCAGATATATAGTCGGCTAATTTTTGCTTGGCAAAACGGATTTGGCAGCCTAATTCCGGTCAGGATGATAAAGCTCAAATCGCAATTCCCGATTACACCACGAAGGGCAATACAAAGGAATATAACCAAAAAAAAAAAAAGAAAAAGAAAAAGATGATAGAACTCAACCAGAGGGGAAAACCCAAAGAGCTCGACCAGCCATGTCAGTATAACAACTACTAAAGCAAAGACAGTAGCTCTCGCTAAAAGAATGTTGGAATTGTAGCACTAAGGATAATTACGACCGTGATTTCAATCAAAATTTAAATTCAAACAGCTCAGAATTCAGCTTAGGACAATACTCACCAATGAACGCCAACTCTATATAAGGGAAGGGTCATATTACAATTCTAGGTGCACCCAAACTCATAATCTGAAGAGAGAAAAAAAAAAAAAAACCTAACTCCTTTTGAGCTTTATGCAATTCCTTTTACTGACTTAAGCGTTCAAGAGTTCTCCCGCTTGCAAGCCTCCGACTATTTGCACTTGTTTTGCAAGTGTACTTTGACTAAATTTAATCGTTCGATCAATTGCATCTATCATCGTGGACCAAAAAAAATCCCATCCCATATATATATATAGTCATGACGATCACATGAAAGACACGAAAAAAACAAGACAAAAACAAAGAAGAATAGATTTTGGAAACGAAGATCTTCTAAATCTTTCTAAGGTTCTAATGTGCTGTTATAGATTTGTTGAGATATATATTCTTTGTGTTTTCTGTGTTTATATGTTTTAATTTCCAAAAGTTCTCAAGTACCATGTGATCGATCCATCATTTACTTTTTTTATTTGTATATAGACAAATAAATTGAGGAGATTGAATTTTCCCACACACTCTCTCTCTCTCTCTGATCATCATCTTCCCATTTGATATACCGTATATCATGGTTCTTAATTAATTAGTTAATACGACCAAATTCTAGAATCATCTGTTTGAGCATTTTTGGTATTTACATAGATCCTTTTCCACAAGCCCTTGGATCAAAAGATCTCGAATTTAAATTCACTCAAGATGCAGTTAGAGCCGTAGATTTGTCAGGGGGGAGGAGTTATGCAACTTTATTCTCTTCTAATGATTGTGTGGCCTACTAACTGCAATTTTTTATAGCTAAAAACAACAATTAGGGCTGGTATTATAAGCATTTGAAGTCGTGGCTACAATCAGTATTATCTTCGATCAATTATATATATATATATATGATGGAAGAGAGAGAGAGCTAAAAGTTTCATCACTACAAAGAACCGCTTGCAATCTTTTGGAGCCCTTTCTTAATCATGAATTGAACCTAACCCCAAATTTTTAATATTTCTTAGAGGATCCTCTATATCAGCAACTCCATTAAGATATATGTTTATTTCCTTTCCTAGTCCATAAAAGAAAGACGCCTATATATATTTATAAATATTCCCTTTTATTTGACCATAAAGAATTAGTGTGTAAGCACTAGGAGACTCCACCAAACTTTGAAGGAAATAATGAAAAAAAAAAAAGGAAAAAAAAATAGAAAGGGTTTTGTTTGGGAACAGTCCTATTGAAATTGGACCCGTTGAAATTTGCGCGTCCTATAACAAAACTTAAGAGACACATGTCTTAATCCTAACAAGTCAAGTTCTTCGATTAGAAAAAAAAAAAGAAAAAAAGTCAAGTTCTTCAGTCTATTTTTTACCAACTTGCATTCAGATTTTCTGGATCTTTCCCTTCTACTTTTTTTTTTTTTTAATTATTATTATTTTTTGGGGACGAAAGGTTTTCTGGATTGATCGAAACAGGTATTGTTTGAACCTGAATATGAGAGCTACCCGCATCGAACCTAAAATATTCCACCTTTGATTCCATTACCTCTCTCTCTCTCTCTCTTTCTGATCTCTCACACACGCAGAGATAAGTACACACAAATTAATATGCATGCGTATTTTACTTTGCATGGTTTCATACTTACATGCATGCATGCTATTTATTAGGCACTATGTAAATGATATTTAACATATATAACAAATTATATATAAAGACAACAAAACTTGGTATAATCATTATTTATATCAACATGCATGTACAAAGCTCTCATGCATCCATAACTCACATAAGAGCAGTAACAAGTAACAAAAACAATATTATCAAGAGAAAAATGCTACTGGTGCTCCATCGATCGTTGAGGCACTAGTTCATGGAACAAAAAAATCAATCCCCTATGCCCATGTTATACTCAAGCATATAGTACCATAATCTTGTTCCTATCACAAAAGGAAAATGATTGGGATACTACACATTTTATTATAATCTTGGCTTTATAAATGGATGTGACGGTGCATAATTGGTGAAATAATTAAGAGTGTATGATTAACAAGTCAACCACTAACTAATTAAATTGAAAAGTCATTTTTTTTTTCTTAAATATGAACTGTCACGTCAGTTTGTAAAGAACTTATAATAAAAGTTGTACATACGACTATAT
This sequence comes from Betula pendula, assembly GCA_900184695.1. Lineage (NCBI taxonomy): Eukaryota > Viridiplantae > Streptophyta > Magnoliopsida > Fagales > Betulaceae > Betula > Betula pendula. The sequence goes on from FXXK01000001.1 coordinate 654,558, forward strand.
TTGTTAAAATTTTTTGTTTTATGTTCTCAAAATAAAAAGAGAAATGCTATATTCTGGACAAGCTAGTATCTACATTCTATCTACCAAGGCTGATGTGGCTGTGGTCCCCCATAGCATTTGATGGCCAATTGATATTGGAAATAGGTTTTTTGGTTAGAGGACCACGTCACATCAGCTTTGGTGGATAGAATGCGGATACTTGTAAAGTATATAGCATTTCTCAAAAAAAAAAAAAAAAAAAAAAATTAACAAACAACTCAAAGTGTAAAACACTCAAAAGTATTGTTTACACTTCTATGTTACGTCATGATACTTTTTCTTTCAAACATGCTAGAAACAACGGCAAAACATCTAATAAACAAACATACTTGTAGTACTCATAGCGGCACTTGTCTAAAAATTAATGATAATAACGCTTACCTTAAGTAATAAACTACCATTTATACATGTATAGAGAGAGAGAGCTAGCTAGGGCTTTTTTTTTTTCACCTTATTATCCTTTGGAATAATCATGCTTTCCACTCACTCCTCATACTGCATTCTTTTCTTTTCACCAATGGGGGGTTGATATCTTAGGAGCCAATAGGAGAGAGTGCACCGCATTAAAATTATATATTTATCGTTGTTATCAAATATTATATAGTGGGTGCACCGCCAGTCTCATGCCCCGATACCACTGAGTGAAGTTGGGAACTGAACTTCCAGCAAGGGTTGGCTTAAACTTGAGATATCCATATGATTGCACCTTTTCTTCAACTTTTCTTTACGCGTGACTCAAACTAATTATAGATTATCTAACTTTTGCTTACTTTAATTAGTTAGCCATTACCCGGCCAAAAAAAAAATATATATATTTTGTCAAAAAACTTAACGCGCTTGCTTCCTAGCAATTGCACCGCCGACCACAGAAAGCTAGCCACCCTCCAGGAAAGCCCTAGGATCGATATTCTTGCTGCAAAAGAAATAATAAAAAAAAAATCCTTTATCCCAAAATTGGAAAGCCACCTACACGGGAGTTTCCAAGCTGGCTGGAATAAAAAATTGGAGAGCAATTCCATTTCACGTTTTAGATTTTGTTTTATTGCATTTAACAGTGTGTGGTGCTCCATCCGTTTAAATTTGTAGTGTTTATTTCAGTTAAATACTTCATGTGTTGAGCTTCATTAGCTTGTTGAGATATCTAAAATGTTAAAATATTAATTAAATAATTGAATTTATCATTTTTTATAGGTTTAACTTTTTGAAGCAAGTGGTGATCATTTAACATATATACACTATATATTAAATGTGTGAAATATAATATGAATCATAAAATAGTTAATCCCAAGGGGTCAGCTCAGTTGGTGAAAGCTTTATCCCAAAATTGAAAAGCTGCCTACACGGGAGTTTCCAAGTTGGCTGGAATAAAAAATTGGAGAGCAATTTCATTTCACGTTTTAGATTTTGTTTTATTGCATTTAACAGTGGGTCGTAGTGCTCCATCCGTTTAAATTTGTAGTGTTTATTTCAGTTAAATACTTCATGTGTTGAGCTTCATTAGTTTGTTGAGATATCTAAAATGTTAAAATATTAATTAAATAATTGAATTTATCATTTTTTATAGGTTTAACTTTTTGAAACAAGTGGTGATCATTTAACATATATACACTATATATTAAATGCGTGAAATATAATATGAATCATAAAATAGTTAATCCCAAGGGGTCAGCTCAGTTAGTGAAAGCTTGTGAGTTTGAGTGCTCCTTAGGTTCGAAACTCATTGAGTGCAGATTTTCTTTTGAGGCCAGCTCCTCAGGCGAAGCCATCGACTAAACCAATCAGCTCTATGTTGAGAGTGGTGTGAGGCATGAATCCTGGATTTACCTAACATGGATGGCCGGGTACACGAAGTAGCCCTAGCTACTTTGAAGGAGTTCCCGGTTATAAAAAAAAAAAAAGAAAAATCATAAAATAATTCCTCTCTATTACACTTTTTGAAAGGAACAAAAAAAAAATCTTATTATATATTCCAGCTGGTTGTGGGAGCATTGCAAGGCTGGTGGGAGCTAGCGATACAAATATATCGATCATATCATGCATGGATATGACTACGAATTTGTTCTGTTTTCTCTCTCATGTCCTTTTGTATGTATAGCATTTGGAGGCTTGTTTTTTTTTTTTATTTAAAAAAAAAAGGAAAAAAAAGAAGAAGAAGAAAATGGGGCTTTGGGGTGAGTAGATCAGTAAAGGTGGAATGATGAAGCTACTCATTCCAAAGCAAATTTTATATGCAAAAACTTAGAAACGCCAAGGTGATAGCTCCCAATCTTTTCATGAAAAGGAGAGACCCTTGTGGAATTCAAGTTTCATGCACATGCCTCCATCTTCTTCCCCGAGAGAGAATTAATTTGTTAACTCAAGAGCCCCAAGTGGGTGAGTGGGGCATATAGCATGATTTTTCCAACTCGAAACTCTGATTCATGAAGCCACAAAGTATGTACTTGCACAAACCCGGCCAATATCACACGAGTGCAAACCCTAACCCTATAATTAAAGTATATATTCTAATCAACTCCACAAAAAGCTAAAATCCCACTACAGAACTACTTCTCAGCCATCAGGACACGTGTCGAAACTGGAGACTACTCTTTACGTTACCCAAAGTAATTAACCTTCCCATGCTTCTTAACCTTCCACGTATCATTAACGAAAACCAAAGCTCTTTGTTTAATAACAAAATATGCAGAGTATTCATAATATTCTAAATTAAACCTACTAAACTAGCTAGATGATTCTACTTAATTCTGTTTCTATTTCTTTAGCGTTAGGATTCTTTTGTTGCTTTTAAAGAGACTTTATATATATATATAATCAGTACATGCAGTCGGCCTGTTCACTGAGTACGCTAATTAGCTAGCTTTTTCCATATCGAACTAATTAATCTAGAATAGGGAGGGGGGATTACCTACAGTAAGCACGTGAAATTCAAGAGCAAATAAGAGAAAATTAAACGAGAGAGATCATATATAACTCCTTGGCCTCCTGGTTGGTTCTGTCTAGGCGTGGTCATTTGTTTTCGTGTGTCGAATTTAGGTTATATTAAGACATTAGTATAAGACTATATAGGTTAACTATAACACGACCCATTTAATTAAACGAGTTAGATCCCTCAATCATAACATGACCTATTAATTTCATATTGGGTTATTATTGGATTCGTGAGTCGTGTAAAAAATTATCAGCCATAAATATCGTGCGTCGAGTTTGGATCATATTGAAGTATGAGTATAAAATTATATAAATTAACCCTAACTCAACTCATTTAATTATGCACATCAGACACTTAATTTCTAACCCGCTAATTTCGTGTAATCCTTTTGTTTCTCATCTCGTTATCGTTTCTAAGCAATTAGTTATATATTATATCATGGCATTTTGTATATCAATATCTCAGAATTTAGAATCACCTAATAATAACAACCTATTGACATGATGCTGCTTTGCATAAGTGAAAGTTAATTCACATTTTTTGTGCTCTCTCTCTCTCTCTCCTCTCTCGTCTCTCTCTCTCTCGTCTCTCTCTCTCTCTCCTATATAAGTATATATATATAATATATATATATAATATATATATATATTCATGGCTAATTGGTATAGTATAATTAACCATAATAATTGCAAAGATCAAGATTAACCTTTGTGTAGTGCATATGCATGCTAACCCTTTTACACTTTAATCTTCTATATTGCTGCCAAGTTTGTTTTAGCTTTTCATGAATCCTTTTTAATCATCAGCATGCCTCTTTAATCCTTTTTAATCTAATCAAAGACTATTAAAATAAAATAGAGGTCCCAAGTCTATGCCTCTACAACTAAAATGAAGCTATATTTATATATATAAAGCTCACTAGTGAGGAAATTAGCTTTTAGTTAAGCTGAAAATTAATGAAGGGGGGGAGCAGATCTTTTGCTTAGTTGGAAGGTAGAAAGCGAGTGGTGGAAGTTAGAAAACATGTGAGTTGGACATGTGTGGGGTCGACACATGGCACTAGAGTCTTGTGAAAGACGGGTTGGCAGAATGGGCTCTGTGGGCCGGGGAAACAGCCTTACGAGTTCCAATCCCAATGCTTGCAGGGCTTGTGGGGTTCCAGAAGGAGGCCCACATTCCAGCTTGACTCATCCACTCCACCACGTGGGAACCTGTGCTTCATCCTAGTCAGCATAATCCCTACCCTGACACGTGGACATAGATTTTTCATTTTCATTTCATTTTATTTTAACTCAAAAATGGTGTACCTTGTGGACCAATAGAATCAGATGAGGATGAGCCATCACTATCATTGCTCCCTAAATCTCCCTCTAATTCTATATTTGACCATGTTTAACAAAATTTGGAAAAAAAACAGAGAATTCTAAGAACGCCCTTTTGCAACTCATGTCAATTTTGTCAAAATTTACTCAGGAATTTTGCCAATTCAAGATGAGAGAGAGAGAGAATTCATAAGTGATATATATACATATATAAGTGAGACTGATTTTTTCTTTAAATTGGATTGAAAGAATTTTTTTCAATTTAGTTTATAAAAATGTCATGCGCTTCTTTGCCTATAAGAAACACATATTTTTTTTAATTGCAAAGATAAAGTTGAAAGAAATTTTATAAAAATTATATGTACTTCTTCTAATTTTGTCCTTGCAATTAAAAAAAAAACATATACTTCTCACATTTAAAAAGACACGTAACATTTTTATAGATTAAATTAAAAAAAAATTGTTCAACCAAATTTGGAGAAAATCTTTATCTATATAAGTGTTCAATAATATTAAAATATAGAAAAATACTTCAATTCATTCTTTTGTCATCTCCAACAAAATAGACATAGTACATTTTTCTACTATATACTGATAAATTTTTTCTTATTTTTACTTCCACTCTTTCTCTTTCGTTCTTCTTCGCCTCCTAGCCGCTCGTTGAAGAGGACGTGGTCAGGATTCATCCCCCTCCTAATCGATGCGTTGAAGGGCGGCCATTGGAGTGGTAGGAGCTATACCGAGGGTTGGATGCTCTTTGATTTCATATGGGTTTTTTTTTTTTTTTTTTGAATCATCTGGTGTGGAGATGCTCTAGTTTGGATGTTCTAATTTGTTGGGTTGTATTTTCGGAGATGCTTTGTGATTTCATATGGGTTTTTTTTTTTTGTTCGTCTGATGTGGAGATCAACAGGGTTGGATGCTTTGATTTGTTGTTGTATTTGTGAAAATGCTTTGGATGTCTAATTTTTTTTTTGTGGAGATGCTTTGGATCTTCATCGTGTGTTTGAGCAACTTCAAAATGCTTTGGGTTCCCAGATTTGGTGATGTTCCAGTTTCCCTACTGGTTTCTGGTTTGGAGAGAGGGAAAAAAATCAGTTCGATTAAATAATAATAATAATAAAAAACATTGAAAAGTGAAAAAAAAAAAAAAATAGAGAATGAGATAAATAATTTGCTAAGTTTGTATTGAAAAATGAATTGGTAAAACTTAAAAAGTAGCTTTTTGAATAGCTAAACTAACTATAATTGCTAGAAATACTCTTAATAAGGCTTGCGTCCAATATTTTGTACGTATCGTACGAAAGCTGAAAATTGAATCAATAATTGAAAACGCGTGGTATCCTTAACTTGCGTTATGTTGAGTGCTCACAAGAACACAAGCCAAAGCATTCACATGTCAAATTTTGGAAGGGAAAACCATCATGAAGCCATGTCACCATGGGACATGCCGGTGTTAACTAAGGTTACATATTCTATAATTTCTATTAAAAAAAAAAAAGAAGAAGAAAATTACAGAAAAGCCATTCACATCTTTGAATGCAAAAACTTTCCCAATAAAAAGAATAAATTTATTCCCAAAATATACGCCAATCCTTCAACAATTTTTTAAGCAAGAATTATATAGTAAGATCCAATATTATAATGCTCAAAATACAATAACATTATAAAAATCCAAAAGGCACCCACAGCCCACAGGCATATGATTTGAGGCTTGACTCTCGTAGCGCCCCTAATACCCCCTATATAAGCCCCTGCACCCCCTCCTCCTCTCCATTCAAACCAAACTCAACTTTCTCTTCTACAACAACAATTATAGCTCCCAACTTTCGAACCTCAAAAGACAAACACTTTCTTGTTGTCACTTCGACCCTCTTAGAACTACTTCCAACTGTCCCGAAAACTATTTTCCTTTTCACACCCTTTATTCAACCCGACAACACAAACACATTTCTCCCGTACTGTCACTCAAATTATCACTAAGTCAACAATGGAGAACTTGCTTCGTCTCGCTGATCACGAAAATTTCTTCTCCCGTCGGTGCGTTTGGGTGAGCGGGCCGGTCATAATCGGAGCCGGTCCATCTGGGCTGGCCACGGCGGCTTGCCTTAGAGAACAAGGAGTGCCCTTTGTTGTCCTCGAAAGAGCAGAGTGCATAGCATCTTTGTGGCAAAAGCGCACGTACGACAGGCTGAAGCTTCACCTTCCTAAGCAATTCTGCCAGCTCCCCAAGCTTCCTTTCCCTGAAGACTTCCCTGAATACCCCACAAAAAAACAATTCATAGACTACCTTGAGTCGTACGCTAAGTGTTTCGAGATCAACCCGCGGTTCAACGAGTCCGTTCAGTCGGCAAGGTACGATGAGACTAGTGGACTGTGGCGCGTCAAGACGGCTGAAGCTGAATACATTTGCCGGTGGCTTGTGGTGGCCACCGGCGAGAATGCCGAGTGTGTGACGCCTGCCATTGAAGGACTAGCTGAATTCGGCGGCGAAGTTATGCACGCCTGTGAGTACAAGTCAGGGGAAAAGTTCAAGGGAAAGAAAGTTCTGGTTGTGGGGTGTGGAAATTCAGGCATGGAAGTTTCTCTTGATCTCTGCAACCACAATGCATCACCTTCCATGGTGTGTCGGAGCTCGGTAAGTGTTCCAATTTCCATATAGTGATTATTAAAAGTTAAAAAGAAATAGTCTTTTTTGAAAGAAATTTGTATTTGTGCTAATGGGGTTTGCTCTGTTTTGGCTATAACAGGTTCATGTCTTGCCAAGAGAGATTCTTGGAAAATCTACATTTGAATTGGCGGTTTTGCTGATGAAATGGCTACCCCTTTGGCTGGTTGACAAGTTGCTGTTGATTTTCGCGTGGTTGTTGCTCGGGAACACTGAGAAATACGGGCTAAAGAGGCCGGAAACTGGCCCATTGGAGTACAAGAACACCATGGGAAAGACCCCTGTCTTGGATATTGGTGCATTGGAGAAAATCAGATCCGGAAACATTAAGGTGGTTCCTGGAATCAAGAGGTTTTCACGTGGACAAGTCGAGCTTGATAATGGGGAAAAGCTTGATATTGATTCAGTTGTTCTTGCAACTGGATACCGCAGCAATGTCCCTTCTTGGCTTCAGGTGAGAAAATGTTCTGTTTCCTCTGTTTCTCTTCTTTTATAGGCAGTTTTAGAAGCTTCTTCTATGATTTTTTTTTTGGTACAAATGGGCTAATCTTGTATTGGTAAATATTATATACAGGAAGGTGAATTCTTCTCCAAGAATGGGTTTCCAAAGGCACCATTCCCAAATGGGTGGAAAGGAAATGCTGGGCTCTATGCAGTTGGGTTCACAAGGAGAGGGCTCTCTGGTGTATCCTCAGATGCCATGAGAATAGCACAAGACATTGGGCAGGCCTGGAAAGAGGATACAAAGCAAAAGAAGCAAACCAAGGCTTGTCATAGACGATGCATCTCACAGTTCTAAACCACATGGGGGTTTTTGTAGACTGTAAAAAAGAAATGACAGTTGTATAAACACGCAAATAAAAGAAACAGACAGCATAGAGTCAGAGCCCTCTCCAAGGCCCAAGTTTTCAAATGTTTGGGCATTTTGTAGACACAGGAGTATGTGGCTTGTTCTTCTTTTCTTAAAGTTTCATTCAGTTTGTGTACCATAGTCATTCATGAATTAAATGGCAAACAGTTTCCTTTTTCACCCAATACTTCTGACAGTTTTCTAATTTTTCAGACCCAATTTATTAATTTGACAGACAAATGCCAATTTAATGGACTAATTTAAAAGAATTTTCTCTAACTCAGTTTAAAAGTAAAGCTTGTCCGGTTCACTAAATCTTTCTAGGACAATAATTTTCTCCAACTCAAGTTGGAGGATATTTCATCCAACCCACATTGATACATGATAAGTGTCATTTATCAATATTGGATTCCCAACATTAAAGAACTCAATGTTGATAAATAACACTTGTCATGTATTAGTGTGGGTTGGATGAAATTTTCTCCAGAAGAAATTTCTGTCCATCCTTCTATATGGTCATTACTGATAAATTTATCATGTTAAATGAGGTACAACACCCTCAGTTGAGACCTGTTCAGTTCTTGAATATCTAAGGCAATTTAACATTATTTCTCTCTCCAAACACATCAGAGTCTTTATCAAGGAAAGGCCCACAGATTCAATGTTTCAGATTGGCAACTTGCCCACAATCATCTATCATCAGATGAGTAGGCCCCATCACAATGAACCCAACTCCATAACACCTACCGCCTTCTCTCTCTCTCTTTAGAGGATAGCCAATAGCCATACTCCAAGATGGCTCCACATCACTATTCCCTTTTAAAATTATTATCTTGGTTTGACCGACACAAAATATAGGTTTACAATTTACAAAGTCTCTGTTGCCATGCACATGGATAGAGCCACAAAGAACCTCACTGAAAATATTATACTTAAATTAATTGGTAGGTTTGTTAATGTGATTTAGTGAAATTTTTTTGTTTGGTGAAATTTTAGATAGTCCTGTTGAATTTTCAGCATTTTTAACATGTCTTTCATAATATTTAAAAATTCTTACTTTAGTACACTGAACTTTTAATGTATATCATTTACTCCTTCTCCGTTAGAATTTTTTGTTAAATCTTAACGGAAGGATGCCAAAATATCTCTCATTTGAGATTTTTTTATAATTTTTTTTTTTTTAAAAAAAAGTATACGGCCATTTTAAAAATTTTGACAGGATTTAACAATGAATTTTGACGGAAGAGGGTTAAGTAATAGACATTAGAAGTTCAGGATACCAAAGTGAGATTTTTTAAATATTAAGGGGGGCTTGTCAAAATGACTGGAAGTTCAGACAGATTATCTGAAGTTTTTCCTTTTTGTTTTTAGTTTGAAAAAGTGTTTTGATGTGACGTAAAGATAAAAATTATGCTTATATTTTTAAGAATATTTTGTGTTTTAAGTTATTTGTTAATATTTTGTTTAAAAAACAAAATAAATGAAAACTATTTAGTATCACCAGACTCATTTTGGAGGCCGACTACATGATACTTTCTGACGAGCCATGAGTAGTACATAAGCTTGTGGGGTTTTAAAGGAAACTAAATGAGATGTCTACAATCAAGTTAAGAGTATTTGACATTTGCTACTGTAGAACTTTGTTATCCCCTCTATTTAATAATGAAAAGAATGAGAAAATGGAAGAAATTTATTAGAATGTTTGAGGAAGGAAGCTAAATCTCAAAACAATTTTGACAATATCCTTTCCTTCCCTTCTCTTTCCCATGTTTTAAAGATCTAGTTAGAACATATTAAGATTTGACATATGGGTTAGGTTTTATCGTGATTTTTTTGTCGTAAGCGTCTGGCAAAGTGTCGAGATAAAATTATTTAATCATTTAATTAATATTTTAACAAAGATGCCTTCACAATATAGAGCCAATTAGGTAGTTGCGACCTTCGGAAGGAATCCCAAAATTATAAAAACTTCAGCTGAAGTGGGTCTTTCATAGCTATTGTCAGAAGTTGAAGGACTCCGATCCTTATATCCACAAGCACCACAAATGAGAAGTCAAACATTTAAATTTTGTTTTAAGTTAAAGAGAAATCCAATTGTATATCCACTCTCCAAGGTCTATCACAAGGCTTATTTTACAGAATTCCAGCAATGAAGTGCCAAGATTGCCCTCACAATGTATTGCCAATTGGGTAATTGCCGACATTCAGAAAGAATTCCAAAAACATAAAAAGCTCAGCTGAAGTAGCTCCTTCACAGCTAATTGACAAAAGTTCCAAAACTCCTGTCGACAAGAACCAAGAATGAGAAGTCAAACATTTAATTTATTTTTTTTTAAGTGAAAGAGAAATCCAACCATCCATTCTCCACGGCCCATAACAATTCACGAGGCTGATTCTACAGCCAGGGATTGACTCATACATAGATCAAAGGGGGCCGTGGCCCCTTGGTTTTGCCCTCTTGGTTTTTATTTTTATTTTTTATTAAGTTACATGTATATGTATTTTTAGGCTTAAAAATTACGTTTAGTCCCTACTAAAAATAAATTTGATCCATTATTTATACTTTGGCCTATTCAAGTGAAAAATCTTGGTTCCATCGCTGTCTGCAGCATTCCAGCAAGAAGAAAAGTATCCCTGTAATTAGATCAATCATAGAAGAGGGGGATGACTTTTGGGGTTTCAGATAATTCCAATACATATGCAAACACCCTCAAAATATCTTGCTTTTCATATGTTAAAACCCTATTTATGATCTTTTATAGTTTGGTGATACTTCTTTCACAGGTAGAGAGGTTAGAAGCTAAGCCCGTTATGTCCAAAAAAAAATGTGGAGATTGGGATAGACGACAATTAACTGCCAACTAGGGACAAAAGTATGAATGAGAGGTCAAATATAATTTTTCGGCCTAAAAATATATATAAATATTTTAAGGGAAAGTTTCAAAACCGGGGGACAAAAGACCCGGCCCCCTGATTCCGTCCATGCTGCCGATACGAAACATCGCAAAAGCAATATAATTGTATGACAAACAATTATTGTTTGAAATTTGTATAAAACTCAAATACTCTTTATCTTGATTACACATACCAAAAGTAAGAAGAGAGAAATTATAAATGAAAACAAAACTTTATCGTGTAAAATGCATCGACTCAAATCTAATGATGAAATAACCTGGAAGAGAAATCAATTGGCAAATTTTTGCAATAGGGTTTTCAGTACACTGCATGTAGATTATCGAATAACATAACTAGGGATAAGGCTGAAGTAATGGACTCCTAATAATTGTGTTTTGCCTTTGTTGAATAGCACTGAAAATTATTGTTGAAAGCACACCATGCTAATAGGAGGATAAAAGAGAAAAACATGTACAAGAAATAAAGCCCAGAAACACTGTCCATTGACTCCAAATTGGAATCAGCGCCACCATAAGGCCTTGGTCTGTAAAGTCTTTGCCTTCCCAAACGGGGCCAGAAACAGCCCACATGAGTCCCCATGCAAATGGCTGAAAAAAAATACAGACTTTTCAGCTCAATGGCCCATCTATTTCCTTCATTACCACAACCTCAAATCAGCAACTTAGTTTCCAAAAAATCTGACTGTAGTTCACAGCTGCAGTTTGTGTCCTTTTGTCTTTGTATTTCGTATAGATGTTTCCAACCTCAGAAGTGGGAAAACGGTAACATAACACATGGGATGGCTATCATTCCCCCTTGCCACAATCCCATCACAGGCCCCATTTTTCACTAACCATTGTAGTCTGCAAATTACAATGTATTCCTCCACATGGTTGTGTCGACTAATTCAGTTGGGTGGACCTATATGAAGATCTCAATACCTTAAGGGCTTTCCTTAGAAAATGCATTTTATAAGAAAAAAGTAATGGATTCTAAGCCTAACGATTAAGGTGAGCAAATCCAGAATCGACAATGTAATGCTTGAGATTTGGACTTGAGACCACGAGGCTGCTGATTATGTAAAGTTTAACCCACCAAGCCCACCAAGAACAGGCCATCAGCTTTTTCTGCAGGAACCAACCTATTATCTAAAACTATTATACTTATATATATATATATATTAAGTTTTGTTGTACTCTTTCTAGTACTCTTTAAGTACATTTCATTTGGCACTCGGACCAAAAAAAAAAAACCTACATGTATTACTAAACTTCATTTCTTTGTCAACTTTCGCCCCACATATGAACTTTTCCTTTTATCAATATTCCTAATTAGAGCTGCAATTCAGAGTACTTGGAGGAATATAAGGAACTCAATACTTTCAACTATCTGCAGACTGCAGAGTACTTATGAATAGTTATGGTGTAAAAGTATGGTCTTTCTCACTGCATAAGCATTGCTTTTCTAAACCCACAAAACTATATTCTCTATACTTTTCTCCACATTATTCTTTAGCCCATCCGGGGTGACTCACAGGTTCCATATGATTCTGATGACAAATAACTCCAGAAACTTCTATGGCCAGGACACTGACTAGAGTGTCAGATTCACTCTGCTTGACAATTCAAAATTAAATAGTTATAGTATGTGTTGCTTCCCCAAGAAGCAACAAAAGTAGGGTTCCCTTCCTCATGACCATGTTCCTTAGACAAACTCAAACCCCCTCAACCCAGTCTGCAACCTCTAACCTGGCATGCCTGGTTGTCAGTCCATCCTGTTTTATCTTGTCCAAGGTAGGACTTAGGAGGACAGGCTTATTATCACGAGCCAGTTACCTGCCATAAACAACACTCAAACCCCCTCAACCCAGTCTGCAACCTTTAACCCGGCATGCCTGGTTGTCAGTCCATCCTGTTTTATCTTGTCCAAGGTAGGACTTCGAAGGACAGGCTTATTATCACGAGCCAGTTACCTGCCATAAACAACACTGAAGGCTAGAGAAACTAAATCTTAAAACCAGCCAGCTATGACCAATTAAGCAAGAACTGTCACTTGAAAATGACTGAAACCAAAATTTTTAATGATTTCACAACTTCAGTTTTCGAGTTAGAATCAACAAGTAGGTAAAAAGATAAAAACTTGTTGCATCTATTTCTGTTAGTGCTGCAATGCATGGGAATGCAGAAGCAGTGTAGAGCTACAATGCATCCTGAAGCAGATACTCAAAACATTTCATTTAAAAGAGCAAGAACTTGCAATTTTTTTCAGAACATTTCAAAAACTTAGAAGTGTGAATTGCTGAAATCAGCAGACCTTAAGAATAAAACGTTCAGCAAGAATATGAAGCATGAATTGTTTAGAATAACAAAATAAAATGGAAATAAAAGTGTTGAGGAGAATAATTAACTTTGGAAGTCCTTTCATTGAGACCATAGTATAAGGGGAAAATACACTTTAGCCCTCCAAACTACAACTACTTTTTCATTTATGCCACTAAACTTCAGAAAGTGGCGTCTAAATAAGTCAAACTACAATCCTGTTAAGAACAAAACTGTATTAAAGTTGAACAAAGAATTCCAAGGAAATTCTTCTTGGGTGACAAGAACAATAGTTAATTATTTCTGCATGACTTTCTTCCTCCTAAGCCCATTAGCTCCTTTCAATGTGTTATTATAGGATACTAGAATATGGTTTCAAAAGGAAAACATAAAAAAGAAAATGAAAAAGAATCATAAATGGCAGGGCTCCTTTCCTCCTCTGTTTTGGGTTGACAAAATTGAGCATATTTCCATGGATGTGAACCAACTAGTACAAAACACAGGAAAATGATAGATGAGCTCGTTTGAGGGAGCTGTCACCTTAACTGCTTCGAGTGAGCCAAGAACCCTCAAATACAGATAACTGTATTATATCAAACTATAATCTTTAACTTATCCTTTATTCATCTACTAACTTAAATAATACAAAAATTGAAATGGATGAAGAGTCTATTGCAGATAGACTAATTCCCTATCTTAGCTCTCACAAGAGTTTATTGCAACAGATTAACTCTCCTGAATGTTGTTTATTACTTACTCTAATATATATCTTATTAGTAGATAAGAGATTTATTTTACTACCAATATTATCCTACTACCAATATGATAGGATCCCTAAATATTAGGATCACATCAATAAAATAGAACTTAACATTCCTGCCCATGGTTGCCAAAACAGGACTTAACATGCATGCCCATGGGAGACCCAGGCACCCTTGGTTCACACGGATCGAGCCTCCTCCAGCAATCCCATGCAAACCCTAAGTCTAATAATTCCAAAAGTCAAAACTAAAATGACGTCCAATTTCTAAAAATTGAAGGTAATTGACACAACACAAGATTCTCATAACAGTAAACAATTTGGGCTTATGCTATTTTAGTTTCTCAAAGGTATGCTTAATTATGGGAATTGGACTTATGATATTAACACAACATTAAACAACAACTCCCCCCCAATTTCCCTTAAAATCATTCAATTATTTGTGAAAAATATAATTTGACATGTTTAGTACGCGAAATGGCTATTTTAAGGAATAACCTTATTAGAATGGAATAAGTTGGATAGATTAGTCTTAGAATAGCCATTCCGATTGTCATAAGGAAATGACTATTCATTCAATCGAGAGAATATCTATTCTTTTCTAATTTAAGATGAATGACTATTCATTCAATTAAAGGGAATAATCATTCTCTCATAGTCATGAGAATAACTATTAAAATGCTAATTTACTCCACTCATTCCATTCTTAATAAAAGCTATTCCATGTACCGAACATTTAGTTCTATATGATTCACCTCAAGTACAAACACTAGGAACCGATATTTGTTACTTTAAGAGAGTATTAACATTCAAAACACAGTAAATTATATTGTAAAAAAGTAATAATAGACATACTTCATTATGGATAATTACTCCTTTAAATAGTGGAACAATAGACCTTGGTTGGCTGGTTACATGAGAGACCGACTAGGACTTAACTCCATAAAGAATTAGGACTGTTGCTCTACTAATAAAAGAATCTGAATTGGAGATCTACTCCTTATTGAACTTGGAACTTGGAAGTCTGTAAAGATCTACTCCTTATTGGACCTGAAGATCTATGGACCACCCACCTCCACGATTATCAGAATCTAACCCGTTTTTGTTAACCATGGTTAGCCTTTGGCCATTTCCGTTTTGTATTTTCCATTTTTAGGGGTGAGTATTGGGCTTCCTGTGGAGGAGAGAGAGGTGACGTTAGAATTGGGTGAATGGAGATTTTAGAGTTTAGAAGATGATTATGAAAGAGAATAGCAAATAATCCAATGTTTTCGTCTTTTTCAGTATTTTTGTTCCACGTTGATGTGTCACTCTTTATCGGAGGGCACAAAAAACTGGTTTGTCCCGAATCCTTATAAAAACTATTCTCTTTGTTTTAAATTCTTTGTGATCATCAATATATAAATTTCATAAGCTTTTATGAAAAAAAGTGGGAGAATTATTATTATTATTATTTTTTATTGTAGCTTCTAATGGTTCATGTCATTACCTTTTTGCAAAAAGATATAAAAATTAGAGATCATTAAAGAAAAAAATTATGGTTAAATATCTTATAAGTACCTGAGTTTTAACGACTTTATTTTTTGTCACCTTAATTTCATTTATATTATAGACGGCAGTTCATTTATAGATAAATATGGAGATGGTACCTCCGTTCATAAACTAATGGAATTCTACGTCAAAGAAATCAAAACTTACCACGTGTCATGTCTCTCAACAAAAAAAAAAAAAATTGAAAACTTAAAATTTAACAATGAAACAAATTGGAAATATTAAAAAATAATTTTTTTTAAAAAAAAATGAAGAGGGGTGACTTGAACCACCCCAATGGCCAGTTTAAGAGTAGTTGAACCACCTCAAGAGCTTTAGGGTGG
>FXXK01000001.1:671160-741160 GCA_900184695.1 Betula pendula
GATAATTTAGTGAACAATACCATTTTTTGGAAAGAAATTTATTTTATTTTTATTGTTGTCTTTGTAACGTCTCTTGAACTGGGTTAGAGGCTTCCATAAAAACTACATGCAATTAAGAAGTAATTTTTGACAGTACACTTGTGTATTCCCCAAAGGCAGTTGGTATTAATTTGTTTAAATCAATGATCTAAGAATACTAATATTCTCTAAAGATTTCAATTGGTATCTATTAAACAAGTGAAGAGGCATAATTCATTGGTACAGTTTTTTAATTTGGAGACTTTTTTTTTTAATTTTTAATTTTAAGTTATAGCTCTTGAACTATACGTCCAAGGCTTCCGTAAAAGGTATAAGCAATTAAGATGTAATTATTGGCAATAAACTTGATTATTCTTTGAAGATTTCAATTGATATTTTTTTCAAACAAGCAAAGATGTATAACTCATTGGTCTAAGAATACTACCTTTCGGGCAAATTAAATTTGACAATTACCCACAAAAAAAAAAAAATTGACAATTTTTTTTAGAGCTTTTAGGACTCTTTTAAAAAATAAAAATAAAAATAATTCTCCCAATGTAAGATTTCAATTGGTTTTTGTTTGAGCAACTGAACAAGTATAAATCATTGGTCTAAAAATACTAATTTTTTGGAAATTAAAATTCGACATTTTTTTAAAAAATAAAAGAACAAAAATCTCTTGACCAAGTCACCACGCTTACATAAAAGCAATAAGCACACTAAGAAGTACTTTTTGACATTAAACTTGTGTATTCTCAACATTTCAATCGTATTTTATTAAAGAAATGAAGGGTATACATCATTGATTGTCTAAGAGAGTACAAATTTTGGCGATTTAAAATTTGACCATTTTTAATTCAGAGACTTTTACTAAAGATAATGTCTACGTAATTTTGTGAATATTGGTCCATTAATTGTATATCTCGAAAAGTTCTTCGAGTTAAAAAAAAAAAAAATAACACGATCGAAAACCAACACAAAATTATAACCTTATGAATATTAGGAATATTATCTTATGCAAACGACGGTTTTTTTTTTTTTTTTTTTAATTTTGTTATTTTTTAAATTTTTTTTATGGGTTCAGCACTTTATATAATATCTATACACATCACGTGTACATATCGTACATCTTATCCATATTTTAAATATCAGAAACTTATAAATATTACATTATCACTAATTTTATATAAAAATAGAGTTTATTGGTGTTTTATAAATTATTTTTACTTTTTAGACCTCTAAATTACCGTTATACTGGATTTCGAAACATGCTGATAAAAACGAGCTAAATAACAACGTATTTTTTTTTTTTTTGTTTGGATTTTTAACAAATAGTAGCTAATTAGATAAACGCGGTTTAGGTAATGAGGTGCAGTCGTTTTCCTGGAAACATAACTTTTTTTTTTTTTTTTTTTTTGTGAATAATCCTGGAAACATAACTATAAACTTATGAGGGGAAAAAAAAAAAAAAAGCACAAAAAAGCATAACAGAAAACATGACAAACATCTATGGAAACAACAAGAAGAAGAAGATGGGCTGAGTCGCACAATCATTAAAAAAAGGGGAAAATATAACTTTACCACCTGGAAGTTGTACATGTCTTTTGATTTTTGCTCCCAATGTTTAAAAAATTGCAATGTACCCCATTTCAAGTTTCAATCATTTACAATGTAGCCATTCTGTTTTAAAAATAAGTCTGTTTGGGCGGGAGCACGCACACGTGCCATGCACCGTGAGTTTTTAGGGGTTGAAAAATTAAAAATACTCTCATTTTCTCTTAAAAATAATAAATAAATAAATTTGGGGGTGACTACGTACTGTAGCCACCCCATGGCCCATGGGATTGGCTTCGCCAGCCCCATTTGTAACCAACCCCAAAGTTTTTGTCGGCCACCCCAAATGCCCTATGGGGTGGCTACGGCCACTCTTATTTTTATTTTTTTTCTTTTTTTAAAAAAAAATTAAATAAAATAAAATAAAACAAAATATAAGGGCATTTTGAGAAATTACATGTTAAGTGGAGGGTAATTTGGAAATTCGTCTTCTTTCGTCATAAAAGACGGATTTGGTTACATGGTATGCCTACATTGCATATTATTGAAACTTGGTTGGAGGTGTATTACAAGTTTTTTTAAACGTTGGAGGAAAATTAGAAGACAGGTACAACTTCGGAAGATAAAGTGTATTTTCTCCAATATATAAAAAAAGATGTCGGTGTAGTCTAACCACACAAGAAAACTTTCTCTCTATATTTATTCTGAACGCTTATAGCTTTTATAGACTAGGTTAATTGGCCCTCACGTGAAAACTTTCTCTCTATTATTTATTCCTTCATCACACGTGCCTAAAAAAAAAAAACAAACAAACAAACAAACAAACACACAACTAGCAATTAGCATATACATGACATGCTTATTTTAAAGATACATCCACGTAATTTTGCACTAGATAAAATTGATAAGGATGTATTACATAAGATATCTTGCTTATGGGTGTTCGCACTTGCATCCATGAAGGACGAGATTTCTTGTGGAGACGACATCTCAACAGTATGTATCAAGACAATGTGCTAAACAATGTGCATGATCAGATCGACAACTCCCTTATTTTTTATGCAAATCCTCATGCATTTCTTCATAGTCCGTCGTTCAGCCCTTGTTGAAAGCATTATTTAATTTGCAAATTAAAATTTGACATTTTTTTTTTTTCACTTGGTACCTTGGAAATTAATATATAAGAATGGTGCATGTAGTCTCACCTCACAAGAAAAGTCAAATTCACAAAAATTTCTCTGTATTCTTTATTCTGAATGCTTACAGCTTTTTTTTTTTTTTTTTTTTTTTAACTGAATGGGAAAAAAAGTCAATTACAAGGAATGCTTACAGCTTTTATATATAGACTAGCTATGTTAATTGGCCCTGACGTGACACTAATTCACTTGTTCTTGCATCACATGTGCCTATTAAAAGAAACAAAAATACACACATTGACCTATAAGACATTAACTTTTCACTTCTGGTGTGATGTGAATTGGTAAATTTTTGTGTTAATTAAGCATGGCATGGTACTAATTCAAAGGTCGCATTTCTAGAAGTATTTTTATCTAAAAGAAAATTCAGTCAACAATACTATTTTTTGGTAAATTAATTTTGAAGTCAACAATACCTCAAAGGGAACATTTTTTTTCTAAGTAATATCTCTTGAACTAGGTCACAGACTCACAGGCTTACATAAAAGCTAAATGTAATTAAGAAGTGATTTTTGGCAGTAAACTTGTGGTATTACCCAACGATTTCATTAGTATTTGTTTAATAGGCGTGAAGAGGTATAATTTGTTGATCGAATCTATGATTACTAATTTTTGGCAAATTATTATTATTATTATTTTTTTAACTTTAAAGCATTTTTTTTTCCTTTAAGATGGACTAAGCTGTCACTGGCTTTCATAAAAGCTATAAGCAATTAAGAAGTAATTTTTCGTAGCAAACTTGTGTATTCTTTAAATATTTAAGCTCATATTTGTTTAAACAAGTGAAGAAGTATAATTCATTGATTTAAGAATACTGATTTTTGGCAAATTAAAATTTGATAGTATTGTTGACTTTCTTTAAAGCAATATCTCTTGATTTAGGTCACATGCAAGCTTCCAAAAAAGCTTTAAGCAATTGAGAAATAAATTTTGGCAGTAAACTTGTGAATTCTCTGAAAATTTTAGTGTCCATATATAATTCATTGGTACGGTTTTTTTTTTTACTTTAGAGACTTGAGTAATAACTCTTGAACTATATATGTCCAAGGCTTCCGTAAAAGCTGTAAGCAATCAAGAAGTAATTATTGGCAATAAACGCATTAAAAAAAATGGCAATAAACTTGATTATTCTCCGAAGATTTCAATTGGTCTTTTTTTTAAGACAAGCGAAGAGGTGTAACTCATTGGTGTAAGAATACTACATTTTGGCAAATTAAATTTGACAATTTTTTTAGAGCTTTTAGGACTTTTTTTTTTTTTTTTTTTTTTTTTTTATATATATAAAAGTGTTCTCCCAATTAATATTTCAATTGGTTTTTGTTTGAGAAACTGAAAAGGTATAATTTATTGGTCTAAAAATACTAATTAATTTTTTGGAAATTAAATTTTGACAGTTTTATTTATTTATTTACTTTAGACACTTTTTTTTTTTAAAAAAAAAAAAACTAATGTCTCTTGAACAAGGTCACAAAGCAATATGCAGCTAATTAATTAAGAAGTACTTTTTAACAATAAACTTGTGTATTCTCCGAACATTTCAATTCATATATATTTGTTTAAAGAAGTTAAGCGGTATAATTTATTGGTTAATTTTAAAAGAATACAAATTTTTGGCCGATTAAATTTGATCATTTTTTAATTCAGAGACTTTTGACTTAAGATAAGGTCTCCGTAATTTTTGGCAAATATTGTCCATTTCATATATCTCGAAAATTTCTATGAGTTAAAAGAACAAAAAAATTAACACGATCGGAAAACCTAATGCAAAGTTATAGCCTTAATGAAGTTTTAGGCTTTTCTATGCAAAATCTGTCATTTCTTTGGGTTTTTTTTTTTTTTTTTTTTTTTTGGGTTTCATGCATTTTATATAGTATATAGACACACGTTACATATCGTACATCTTATTCATATTTTAATATTATAAACATATAAATATATATTATCCTACTTTATATTAAAAATAGACTTTGATATGGTGTTTTATAAATTATTTTTTACCTTTACACGGTTACACCTCTAAAGATTACCGTTATACCGGTGTTTTCGATAACACCCCGTTAAAACGCAGCTAAATAACAACTAATTTTGTTGGCTTTTTAACAAAAACGTAGCTAATTAGATAAAACGTTGCTATAGGTATGAGGTGCATACGTAGTGGTGTTTCCTGGAAACATAACTAAAGCTATGGAAAAACACACACACACACACAAAAGCATAATTAACAGTGACAAGCATCTATGGAAAGAAGAAGAAGAATATGGGTTGAGTCGCACAATCCAATAAAAAAAAAGACGTCGGTTTAGTTTCATCACACAAGAAAAGTCAAATTTACAAAACTTTCTCTCTATTTTTTATTCTGAACGCTTACAACTTTTATAGACTAGATTAACTGGCCCTCATGCGATACTAAGTCACTTATTCTCGCATCACATGTGCCTATTAAAAGAAGAAAAAACAACAACAACAACAACAACAACTTCTTGCACATACATGCTTATTAAAAGAAACATCCACGACGTAACTTTCCAGTAGAGAAAATTGATAAGGATGTATTACATAAGATATCTTGCTAATGGGTGTGCGCATTCGTGTCCATGAAGGCTGAGATTCCATGTGCAGACAACATCTCAAATGTGCGTATCAAGACAATTTACTAAACAATATGCATGATGGGGCGCAACAACTTCCTTATTCTTGAAGCAAACCCTTATGCAGATCACCATTGCCTGTTGATAAGCCTTTATTGAAAACCTCAATTTTAAATAAGATTGAGACTTCTTCACATGAATGCAAGCAAATAAATTGAAAAAAACACACTCAACCATTTCAGGACGTTTCAATTGTTCTTTCGACGCACTCACTTGTGTCAAAATTTTTTGGTTGAGAGAGGTGAATTAGAAGATGAATGGGGATCCGGAGTGAAGTGGGAAAAAGAGAGGGAGGGGTAAAGACATTGGCTTGAGCTTTAAATATTGTAAGGATAATCAACTCCATCATCAAAACTATAGGTTTTCGCATAGATTTCATGGCCATTGTTTTCCTAATGCCACTTTAAAAAATTTCTTGTTTTGGAATTAAGTTGAATAGAGAAACAATATATAAGGATTAGACTCTCTAGCATTATCACAATTGAGTGGCCTGACACCATTTGGGAAAAGGTATTTTAGTTTGGATGTTAATATTTTCTTTAAGAAAAACTTATTTATTCCTACAAATCTTGTTATTCAAAAGGAGCTGTTTAAGGATTATGGCTTTTCAAATATATAATATTTCAGCTAACCAATTGTTGGTTCAAATGATGTACATGTTTCAGCGATAGCTTTGAAAGATTATTTACGCAATTAATTTGTAATTCTTACCAAAAGTACTCAAGTAAACGGATAGAAAATAGCAATTTTAAAGAAGTGAAGAATGAGCATCCATGGCACGAAAGATAGTATATAAAAGCCTGTATTTAAACTGTAATTTTTTAAGAAACTATTGGTATCAAAGGAGTGAAAAGCATGTAATACTAGCATATAGAAGTGCAAATTATCAAATCATATTTTTATGAAAAAGTATATAACCACTACAGTAATAAACGAAAGTCACTTCTCAAAAAGTTACATCCATGTCATAAGAAACCCATAAAAGTAAATGCCAAAAAGAATTAATTCAAAACATGATGCTGACAAAAAAAAAAAAATGATATAAAAAAGAAAGTAGGTGAAGGTAAAAGTTATCAGTTATTTGCTCACCTTAATAACCTTTATTTGTTTTAATTTCTCCATCATGATCACAATATGAATTTTATAAGCTTTTGTGAAAAGATGTTGGAGAATCATTTTTTTTTTTAAATGTGGTTGCCAACGTTTCACGTACGTCATTAATTACCTTTCGCGAAAAGATATAGAAATTAGAAATCATTAAAGAAAAAATTATTATAATGGTTATATTATGATTAAAAATTGATGATTGTTATGAATAATATAATGGCCATATGAGATCGATGAGCCTACGTGATGTTGCTTCACATTGACCTATAAGACATGCATATATAAATGTATACTACTAAAAATTGGCACTTTTGATATTTCTTTAATGTCGAGGCATGAAGAGACACGAGCAATGGTTGATTTTGCAGTCAAACACAACATAACAGGCTAACAGCAGACATTGAAGTTATTCCAATTGATTATGTGAACACTGCCATGAAACGCCTTTTGCTTTTGATTTTATTGTCTATTGTTTCTTAATGTTATTGTGTTAGTTTCATGTTTAAAATTGTTTTTAGGTTTAAGGTTTGATTTGTTGCCTAACATATAAAGAGAATTGTTTCATGCTTAGTTCAGCTTAATGAGAATTTTGATGTGCTATAGACAGACAGTAGATGTGCAAGTAATCCTTCTAGTTCCTTTTAAATTTTCTTATAAGTTAGCCTATTGTACGTTGAACTTCCTCAACTGAGAGGGAATTGATGCAGATAGAAAATTCCTAAAGTCATCACTCTTTTCCTCCAACTCATTCTCTGCATTCTGCAAATTTCTGGAACTCACATGAATTTGGTGACCTGGACCTTCCTATCTTTATTCTCGGCCTTTTAACAACATTTCTAATTTTATAATTAGCCAAAGTGTTCTGATTTTCGTGAATATTTCACACCTTTAAACTACTTAACTAGGTCTCTATTATTTAAAAAAAGAAAAAAGAAATTGAAGTTGTGAAAAGAAGTAATCTCTCTAGCTTGCACACTGGTGCATGAAAGCAAAAGCATTGTCTTGTTTAATTAGTGATAGAAGTAGCTAGGGACTTGTTCTTCACAAAATATAGATAAGCTTAGGTGTCATAGTCATCCACCAATGAAAATGGACCTTGTTTGATAGATATAGATCAATAAAGATCATTGCCTACCTCAGTTAGATTCAATAATTAATTCATGTTTTCTGAACCATTATTTTTACTTGCAGAATTTTCTAGTTTGACAACAAAGGGCATGCGTTTCCTTTTTTTTTTTTTAAAAAAAAAAAAAAAAAAAAAACCCTTTGGGCTAGATAGGTACAGAAAGTACCAGTCTCTTTGACAGAATCTGTAATGGTCAGGCCCATAGCTTAACCTATTGTTTAGCCTTTTGTTCGGCTGGGGGGGTGCCAATCCTGTCTTCTAGGGCTTGGTGGTTAAATGGCTAGCTGTTACTTTGACCAAAAGTGCAGAGTGTTTAATTAGAACATGGGACTGCATGTATATATATATAAGCATGGTGTATCTTACATGGAAGTTTTTATTTTTCCCATGGGGTAAAGGTATATTTTTCTATATAAGGGAGAATGAATTTGACATAGGCTAAGTAAATAAAATGCTAAACAAGGTTTTTTTTTTTTTTAGTAGTTGTAGAGAATGATTGCTACGAGTTAATGCTTTTGATTTTAACGTAGACAAGCTATGGATAAGAGTTAGATGACAAAGCATAGAACTTCAAAAGAGTATTTGGACGGAATGAAATCGTTCTTGGAGTTTGCAACAAGCAACTCTACGACACTTAGGTTCATTTTGTGTCCATGTAGGAGGTGTTGCTTCCAAAAGACACTACGACAATAAGTTGCATATGACCACTTGACGTCGTGAGGAGAAATTTTGAAGGGTTATACAGAATGGTATATATATATGCATGGTGAAAATATTAATGCCCCGTTCATGTCGAGTCAATTCATGAAAGATTCTAGTGCGCCACTATGCTAAGACAAATAATACATACGTAGGATAGGGCCAAGATAAATAAGAAAAGTCGTGGCATGCAGAAATTTAACAACACCTCTGGGTCCAACAGCTTTGCACGTCTTAGACGTCTAGCTAAAGAAATGGCATGTCTTTTATCCTTCAAAGAAACCTGTTTAGTTGTTTTTTTTCTATTCGAAACCTGTTTAATTAGTTGTTTGATGTGAAACATTTAATGATATGGTTGTATAAATGGAAATGTTTGTACCCGCAAAGAAACAATGTCAGGGTCTGCCCCGAATCGTAGCCAACTTTTTTTAGTGACTCACAAAAAGGTGGGGGAGAGGACATCAAGTGAAATTATCAACAAAATTTATGAATAAAATGAAGTAAATGCTAGCTACTAAAGTAATTTCAGTCTTCTTCTTGCGATGATGATATATGAACATGTTTAGGAAATGGACTTTGAAGGAACTTAATTTGGAGCGAGGCAGCTGTGAACATGGCAGTTTGTGAAGGTAAATTTTAATCCGCCAAATTTAATCAATTAGTTAAGTTTTAGTTCTGCCAATTGATTTGTATTTGAATTTAATTATCTAGAATCATTCTCAGTATTCAGCAATAATCAGCATTTTCGTCCATTATTTAGTCACAATTAATATTTATATGTACGTACGTAGTGCCAAACTAGAGGAATGGGAAATGCCTTGACTTGTTTAAGAGTGCCTGTGGACATGAGTTAGAGCACTTTTGAAATATGTGAATCTTAAACTTATTAGAAACTTAACAACTGAGATTTGATCGTAAAGAATATAAAACTCCAGACGTTTTCATTTGGGACTTTAGAAAAGGCCTACAAAGTCTTCTATTGCTATTTTTTTTTTTCTCTATTCAAGAGAAAGTCTTCTGTTGCTTAATTGGTCAAGAAAGAATAAGAAAACCTAGCTCACTAGCTAGCCAACAAAACATGATAGAGAGAGAGTTTTTTTTTTTTTTGCATTCCGACCTAAGCTTGTTAATGTGGCATAATTTACGTAGTGTTACACTTCTTGATTTTTGATTGTATTTTTGTATTGTATTTTGTTTTGATTTTTGGTATTGATGTAGTTGAAATTAAGAAAAGAGAAGAAAGAATGGGAGAATATATAGGAGAATAATATGGTGGATAAATTGAATTTGGAGTTTCAAGATTAAGATAAAATTAACTTTGGTTCTGGATATCCCACTACACAAGGCTTGATTTTATTTATACAACACTTTGGACCAATCAGATTATACTCATCTAAATTGTTGAGGGATCTAAAAAAAGTGTTGCTTATTCACAGTTTGCTGTAACATTTGTGTTGGGCAGAACAAGACAGCTGCATAATGTTCACGTTGAATGGATCACGTGACTTTTGTTTTTTGATGGACAATAGCTATAAATGTACTCAATATTTTAGGCCATAAATTTCAGTACAAAATTACACAATATTATGGATGGTGTTAACATTACGGTTTTTACCATTATGTTGTGATTGTACGTAGTAGTTTGTGTGTACACTTATTATGAGTTCTGTGACGTGTTATATTTTTCAGAAACTATATGTTGTGATTGTAAATTGTGGTTCCAATTTTTGTGCTATATATCGATTATGCATACAGATATATCAGGTTTAAAATTTTGGGTATTTGGGTGAAAATGTCGCTATAGGTATGAGGTGCAGTAGTGTTTCCTGGAAGCATAACTAGCTAAATCTATGGGGAAAAAAACACACACACACACACAAAAGCATTACTGTGACAAGCATCTATGGAAAGAAGAAGAAGAAGAAGATGGGCTGAGTCGCACAATCCAATAAAAAAAGATGTCGGTGTAGTCTCACCACACAAGAAAAGTCAAATTTACAAAACTTCCTCTCTGTTCTTTATTCTGAACACTCACAGCTTTTATAGACTAGGTTAACTGGCCCTCACATGATACTAAATCACTTATTCGACGACATCTCAACAAGACAATGTACTAAGGACTGTGCATGATGGAGCTTGAGAACTTCCTTACTGTTGAAGCAAACCCTTACGCATCTCTCCATAGCCGGTCGATAAGCTAGCCTTTATTGAAAACAACAATTTAAATATAGATTGAGATTTCTTCACATGAATGCAAGTAAAAAAAAAAAATTTGACAAAAACATACTTCGCCATGTCAACAAGTTCTACTCGAACTTTACATGCATCTTTCAAATGTTTTTTCGACGCACTGATCTATGTCAAAATATTCAGGTTAAGAGAGGTGAATTAGAAGGCGAATGGGGAGTGAAGTGGGACAAAGAGAGGGAGAGGTAAAGACATTGGCTTGAGATTTAAATATTGCGATAATGTTGTAATAACTTGTACATAATAATTAACAATTATACTTATGTTGTATTGTTATTAAGGAATAATATAGAAACTCTGGTTAGTTTTATTGATATGCTTGTAAGGTCAATTTAAATGTAAAAGAAATTATTACAGGTTTTTGTGCTGCATTAATTGTTTAAGAACATAATAGTAGCGCTGCATGGTTAATTGAGAAAAATTTCTACTTTATCCTTCTAATTTAGGGCGGGCTGTTAAACAGAGATACTAGTTTTAACCCATGCAGATCCATAAAAAGGGACTAGTCTTAACCCTACTTTATTAACTTTAATGCATTAATCCATCATTTATATTGTGCGATCATGTAAGTATTCGTGATGCATGCCGTAAATCCATCTTTCCTTTACTTTCATGTTCATGCAATCATTAACATCAAATCTTAACATAAACATCCATCATATTATAACACTTATAAAATCATAGCAAATACAAATAAATTATCTATCAAATCATATCTCAACACACGTCAAACCATGAAAAGTACTCATAAATCATATATCAACCAGACATATCATCGGTTTGAATTAAACAATCATATCATATTTGAAAAACCAATTAAAATATTTTTTTTTTTCCTTAGTAAGTTAAATGCTTACTAAACGTTAAAGCATTAAATCATGTAAAGCATTAGAACATAGTATACTTGTTCAATAAGTAATATATTTACAAATCCTTGATATCGCTCAACAATGATTCCCGACTCAAGCGCTAGTAGTGTCCACTGCAACCTCACATTGCATGCCACAATCATTACTCAACTCAATCGCAAACTACACATTAACTCTAAACATACACAATGACGCTTGAACACCTTCAAGTATTAATCTTCTATAACAACCCATTGTAATCAAGGGGTTCATTCTACTACCCATTAACTAATCAAACTAACTCATAGAGAAAACTCTATGGTTCACAACTATAAATCCTCAATTTACAAAAGCTAGGGTTTTACTCATACCTTGATTGACGAAGAGATTTGAAGTTCCACACCATGAAAATCCTATCTGTCACTTAGGTAACGCTTAGAACTCCTCAAAACATATAAGCCCTAAAGAAATTTGAGATATTATGCATTAATCCTACAAATCAACCCAATTCAAGTAAATCTAGGGTTTAGTGATTTACTTTAAAACCATTAGTGAAAACGAAGTTCCAACACCGAAAATCACGTTTCTAGCGTTAGATTTGGCTTTGGGAATTCCCTTGAACCAATACCTAAGCTTCAAACTCAAACCCTATAAGAGAGATGAGAGAAATGTGATAAATGAAACTGAAATTGCGTGTTAGGTATCTATATCATCACGACTAGTACGACTGAGTAAATGCTCATATGAACGAGTAAGTGATATCGTTTGCAACTAGTACGCATGAGATAGCAGACGAATCTCTCAGCTTCACCCGTGTCTGAAACACATCCGTACACTTCTAACCATTCTGTCCAATCCTCGTATGCATCTCGTTCGAATGAGAATTGCAAACGAGAGAATTTGGGTCATTCGTATGAATGCCAGCTGCAAACGAGCCATTTGGATATACCCTCAACAACAGCTTGTATGATCAACATAGCAAATGAGCAATCTTGGGCAACTCGACTGTAGCGTGTATGACCGAACATTGTATAGACGAGTCCACTGGGCAAATTTTCCTTCTTGTTTTTCTTAAGTCCAATTTTATTCTTAACATTTTGGATCAATTTTAAACACTTCCCAATTAATTTTAAGTGTCTTCTTTTACTTTATTAATTTCAATTGTTTTATTTATTTAATTTGATTACAATAAACCTTTTAATTAATTTATTGGGTGTTACATTTTCCATTTTTACGTTTTGATCTATTTGATTTAGCGTGACACATGGACCAAAAAGAAAGCATCCCGAGCCTAGAAAAAATAAATTATATTCATATATAATTATTATATATATACTATATATATAGAGAGAGAGAGAGAGAGAGAGAGCTGCTATTTTACTTCATGCTGAGGGAGAGAGAAATGGTCCACACATGGATCACAAATTTAATGGTAATTTTTAAAAATAAAAAAAATGAGAGAAAGACAAGAAAATTAAAATATAGTATTTTTCCAGTAAAAATCAGCCTTGGATAATAATGGTAAAAAGAAAAAACAAAAAAATTAAGTGATATTCTAAAGACTAATTTTTACTTATCCGGATCCTCTCCTTTTCCAATAACCGATTACTCTCTATTTCTTTTTTTCAATTTTTACTGTCAAGTGATCTAATTGATCTAATTATATGTTAAATTTACAAAATCTACTAAATAGAATTTTGATCATATGTTTTAGTGCTCACATCACGTGAAGACCGGCAACAAATAGGCAAAAGCCCAAACAGCAAGTAGAATAGAAAAACTCCAAGAAAACCCAAATAGAGAGGCAAGCAAATTTTAGGGAGACGCCAACTAAGAAAGAAAAAGCTGCAACTCCAAGCTGCACAAGGACCAAACACGAAGCAAAAAAACGCAATGGCAGTCACATCTAACCTCACCAGTTTCACCTCTCCCTTTGTTAATTCTCCTCGCACTCTCTCTCCCATCACCAAGTCCTCGCTTTGCTCTGTTTCTTTCAACAACACTCACAGCCTCAGAACCAGCTCAAGCTCAAGCCTTAGCACCAATGGCTCAAGATCATACAGACCCATTTCGGTTCAAGCTATGGCTTCCTCGTTCGGGTCTCGGCTGGAGGAGAGCGTGAAGAAGACGGTTGCTGGGAGCCCAGTTGTTGTTTACTCCAAAACTTGGTGCTCGTGAGTTCAAATCTTTCTCTTTCAATCTCAATTGCAGTTTTTTTATGCTAATTTTTGTGTCTTGTGTCGTGGGTTGTGCTTGGTTTTTGGGAATTTGAAATGGGTTTTGTTGGAATTTGTGTTGAAGGTACTCTTCTGAAGTGAAGGCGTTGTTCAACAGGCTTGGTGTGCAGCCATTGGTCATTGAATTGGACGAACTGGGTGAGTGTTATTTCTCTCATCAAATATATATTCTATGTATTTTTGTGTATGTGCGTAGTTGTAAATGGATACGCTTAACTGGATGGTAATGCAGCAGAGTCAAATTGGTTTGCCTGTCAATCCTCAAATCTAATATTGAAAGCGTATAATATTTACTTGAAAAATAGGGAGAAGCAGGCGATGGGACATCTAGGATTGAGATCTTTTCCCAACCAATATGGATGCATTGCTGAGTATATACGGGTGAGTGTAAAAAGATTGAGTCTCACATTGGAAAGATATCACAATCGTGAGTGATTAGTATAGTATAGTTTGACCCAAACCCGCTTAAGCTTTGGATTGAGTGATGTCCCATTATGTTATATTATGGTCTCAGAAGAAGAAATCCTTACAAAATCAATCTCTCAAGTAGTATTAAAGTTGAAGGTTGTTTGCGATATAGTGGAATGGCGCAGGTATATACAAGAGTCCCTAGTGTAGGTATAAAGGTGCATGGCGCATGCAAACCTACATGGCACATAAGTGCACATGAGTGATTCTAGAGACGACCAATAAAATTGATTTTTTTTTTTTAAAAAAAAAAGGCTTCCGTCTGAAGGGAGTATAGCAATGTGGTGATGCACTTACACATGAGGAGGAGATTGTTGAGTATACATATGTGAATGTAAAAATATTGAGTATCACATTGAAAATATGTCACAATTGTGGGTGGTTAATATAGTATAGTTGAGTTCAAATTGAAAAAACAAGAAAAGAAAAAAAAATGTGGTTAGAAAATCAAACAATTAGTCAAGTTTATTTAGTAGACAGTGAAAAAAAAAGGAGCATCAAACGGAAACTCCTGATTCTCTTCTAATAATAATAAGCATGACATATTAAGTTTTTGGGTTGAATGATGTTCTAACATACTATATTATGGTGTTACTAAAGACTCTTCAAAGTTTCAATCTCCCTAATAGACAAAGAAATTAATGTGTATTTTGTCTCTTTCAACAGTACTAGGTGTCATTCCTGGCTTACAAAATGTCTGAAAATGTGTGTAAATCAACAAAATCCAGTAAAGTGAACCTGAAAGATTAGAAACCAGGAGTCTAGAGGATGAAACAAGACCTAAGCGAATACAGTTCTGGGAATTCTCAATTTAATCTCTCCCATGGAGTGCTGTTTCCTTCAAGTGTCTGTATGATTCCTTTGCATCTATATGGTTCAATTTGGTCAGAACAATACCAATCTCCAAGCAACATAGGCTCTACTCCCACCCATTTTCCTTCCCCAGCCAGCCAACAACCAAGAACTTAAAAAAAATATGATGTATGAACAATTTTATGCAATTCTCTTTTCAAAATAACTTTGATTATATCTTTGGAATATATTCTTAAAATCACCATATAAAATTAGTTTTTATAATTTTCTTGTTCTTTTCTCTCCTCCTACCTAGGTGTTTTCTACTGTGTACTCCCTGTGTACTTGAGTAATGCTTTTGCTTTTTAATGATCATTTGATTACTTATAAAAAAAAAATCATAACATATAGAATCATAAGTTTCTTCTTGTTTGTTAGATAATATATAGTAGTATGTTAAGGCAATGATGCAAGTGGCAAGACATGAATTTTACTTTAATTTAGTTTAATTTAGGTATAATAATTAGGTGATTAGTATTTAGTTTTATGTTTTATTTAATTTTAAAGAGTCAATATTTATTTTTTGTATTTCAATAAATGGGTGTTGCCCTAGATTAGGGTTTAGTCTTTAGTCTATTTAAGTGTGTTTTGTACTCCAATGGAGGCAGACTTTGATGGAATAAAAAATATGTAGAATTGATCATCCTTTTTTCTCTCCCTCTTTCCCCTTAGCTTCTTCTCTCCTTTCTCTCCCCTAAGCTTCTTCTCTCTTTCTCCCTCTTTCAGCTTCTTCTTTCTTTCTCCCCTTTTACCTTCTTTCTCCTCTCTTTTCCCTGCTCTCACCGCGTTATTTTTGTGATTATTGTTGGTCCAACATCACATGTCTTAGCGTGTTTGAGGCTTTTTACATTAACAATTACAATTCCTGCTTGCTCATAGGATGTAATACTTCAAGACATGTCTAAGAATGAATGTGCTCCAGGCATTTTACAAGCCTGATTCTTAAACTTATCTCGTCTCCTGGAACTTGCTTATTAAGAGTTTCAACCTTGAGGAGTTCAATGACTTTGAGAAGCTGCAGCCTATATTTGTGTGAGGGAGATCAATAAGATTATAGTTGCACTAAAGAGTAGATTTGGGAAACTGTTTCCTGTGACTCATATATATATATATATTTGATAGGTAAGAAGCAAATATCATTAAAAAGCATAAGGCATCCCTACGTACACAAGGAGTATACACAAGGACCACCAAAATAAAATAAACCCAACAAAGGAAGAACCCAAAACACCCACAAAAGAAACCCTACCCCCACAAAGCAACCCTAGACCGGCAAACTCACCCTGCATTTACCTCAGCTAGACCCATTGCCTCTAGCATCAAAGTTGATAGAGCATTCCAAATTTTTCTACTCCCTCCACCCCTTCGGTTTCGAAACAAAACCCTCATCCTTCCGATGATGTCCCTCTTCAAGGACACACAACAGATCCATAAACCTTTTCTCATTTTCCCCAAAGCTAGAGCGATCCCCAGCTAAATATGAGTCACATTTCCTGTGACTCATATTTTAATCAATAGTGCACCAAAAACCTAAATCTTATTTGAAAAAGAAATCTATAACCCTCCGTATGGAAATCTAAGAGGACAAGAGAAATGAATAATACTTAACCTTTCCCTTGTCCTTTCCAAAATTTAAATGGGCAGTAAGCCTTCCCAGCGAATAAGGTTACTTTTTTTTTTTTTCTTTGAGTTTGTGATTATGTATTTCTGGAAGATTGGTTCGCTTGCTATGCTCATATGATGTTATAATCATAATGAGGTATGCCTTGTTCAAGGTCATTGGGATATTCTGTCTTATCATAATTTTCTCTGAAATAAATGATGTCAGTGTCCTGCATGAAAGTTGGCAACCATCTGCTTTTGTTGATGCCGAGATCCTGGTTTTTGGTTTTGTCATCACTGACTGATCAATTAAATATGTTGCTTCTTATGGGATATATCAAATTCAGCTCTTGGGAATATAAGACGGCTATGTTTAAGTTATTTTAATTTTTTTTTTTTTTTGATAAACAAAAGAAATTATATTAAACGCTCAAAGGCCTGCGCCCTGGATGTTTAAGTTATTTTAATTTGTTTCTTGAGATAAAACTGAAAAAGTTTTTCTATTTCTATAATTATTTGCCACTTAATGGGAATTACTATGACAGTGGAGCTTGATAGTCAGCTTCTTCTATGCAGTGCTTGTCTTTCAGTTCTATTATCTTCTCGTGTACATTCAATTTCTTTGATTTTTCCTCTTCTTTTTTTACCCCCTCCAGGTCCCCAAGGGCCACAAGTTCAGAAGGTTCTAGAGAGGCTTACTGGACAACATACTGTACCAAATGTTTTCATTGGTAAGTTGTACTTTTGGAATGCTTAACATTAACCCAAACACATCTGGAATATAAGGGATGTAGTCCTGTGTTTCTATTTTTATTCTTCTGGTTTTTCTTCACCAAACCAACGTGGTTATTTTTTATTATCCATATTTTTGAAATGGATAAGTAGTATAGATTTCTATTGACATGTATTAATTTGTACAAAAGAGAGGGATTTCCCATATGAAATTGGAAAATTGGTAAAAGCAACATTTTTGTATATTCTGCTTGTAATGCATCAAGTCCATTTGTATATTCTTCATTATTCACTGGTACAAATTCTTGAATCATGCAAGTTTAATTGAAGGGTTCGTGTAATGGCATGTTGCTTTACACAACTTATCAAGCATGTACTGAGCTCATACAATTCTCATAGCTGGGCTGTAGTTGTCATGACCTTGTGTTTTACCTTTTCCTTAATATTTATTCTTTTCTGAATACTTTGTTTGTTTCACATCTCTCTGGTAAGTTGATGAGCATCAAGGACCTCGACATTTAGCTCGATGTGTACTAATTTGTTGGAACTGTTTGTGAGAGAGAAACCACACGGGACAGCAAGGTTTTAGATTGTGCTGTTGGAAAAGGATCTGAAAGTCCGTATTGATACCCAAGTAGCCTCTTCTGAACATGAATTTAGATAATAAATGTGGTAAAAAAACATTGATTCTGCATAAAGTAATATGTGCTCACCTCCAAAAAAAAAAAAGTCAACTGACGTAGGACAGCTTGGTATTGTTGAATTCACGGCTGTAGTAAGTAACTGTTTTAGAGTTAGTTGAATAAATTAATGCAAAACGAGCTTAGTAGCTATTAGTCTGCTTGGTAGAGATGAATCAGTTCCCTAATTTGACAGAATGAGGGATTTAAGTCGTCAGAACTATGGCTGTAACCTTGAAAAATTCAGGAAAGTGGAAAGTGAATTGTACTTACCCCTACAAAGATGGTCTAAAATGGAGTGCCAAGTGAAGTAATATTTGGAAAAAATCAAAGGCAATCTTAATCTAATCGACACTGTATTAGATTATCTGATTTAGAAGGTCATTTTAGAAATCTGTTTATCATTTTTAATACTAGGCCATTGACATTCTGCTGTCTTTAATTATCAAATATTGCACTGTTGTTTTTATTTCAGTCTGAAGCAAGATGAGCTATGCCTTTCATCCTTATGTCTTTATTCATAAACGAATAATAAAATGAGGGTTACTCCATTTTTTTCTCTTTCTTTGTCTATAAAAGTGTTATAAAGATATAGCTTCAATATCACAATAATAGGCAATTGAAAGAGAATGCTAGAAACTATCTTTTAACAATGTGAAAGTGTCAGTTGGACTTGGAAAATCATCCTTGTATGTGGTTCAAGGATGTGTAAGGATGTTTCCCTTCAAACTATCAACTTCGCCTTTGATACGAAAAATAAATAAATAAACAAACAAAATGATCAGAGCCACTTTTTGAAGAAGCTGAACTCAAAGCCTTAATCTAAACTTCAAAGGATCCATTTATATAAGATGACTAAATTTTACGCTGGGCATCAACTTATCACAACCCCCCTTTCTCCAGGCTGGAGTCCAGTTTTTCTTTTGCTGTAATTTCTGTTGTGATTTATTTTTGCTGTTTGATCCATTTGGATATTTATTGTGAATAGATATGCGAATTCTGATTCCTCTCCTTGACCAGGGGGCAAACATATTGGCGGATGTACAGGTATGATGTTCTTACTGGTTGTTTCTGCTATCTGGGAGAGATTGGCTGTGTGATTGTCATTAGACTGGGCATCACACAGCAAGATGCTTAGCAAGATTTGTTAGAGAGAACTTTGTCTGAGATTGTGTGAATCGATTGAATGGAGGGAAACTGATTGGTTGTGTTTATAATGTACCAAGAGGTACCAGTTGCACCAATCATAAGGACATAATGGTCTAATGAGGAGTCATGTCACTCAGCAGAGAGACACAATCTCTCTAACCAGCGTGCTGTGGGAAGGTGGAGCCATGCAGCTGAATAGTGTGGCCAGGAGTCATGAAGTATGCACTCGTGTACTCCGCCTCACAGTCTTATATGTGGCCACAAATATGGGCCAACATTTACTTCATCTTTTAACCTCTGTTCTACGAAGCTGAGTGGTGTCTCTCCTTGTTTTGAAGGGGGAGTCTGGGAGGGTAAAAAAGAGAAAAATACTTCCTTCATTCGTCTTTAATAAACCAGAGGTACCAGTTAACCCCCCCCCCCCCAAAAAAAAAGAAAACAGTTGTCTTTAATCATTCCTAACCTGTTTTAAACAGCTGTGAAATCCAAATCTATGACAGCCATTTGTAATTCATGAGATGGTTTGTTTAATGCCTACCACACGTTTTCTCCCCTCAGCTTTTGCTATATTCTTCCTCAAATTCTTCTTACATCTTCCATAAATTTCATCATCCTTAGTGTCTTCCACATTTTAAACTTTCAATATTTTCTTGACTTTATTCTCATACACAGAAGCAGCTAGTGATTCCCAAACTCTTGACCTGTAACTGTGGATGTATCACCCTCGAGTCTATAGATGACTTGAATCTCTTTCCTGTTGGCAATAGTTTGAAAATCTTTGGATTTGCAGTTAGACACCCAAAAGAAGAAAAGACAAATGAAGTGAAACATTTTTCATATCTAGTGTTGCTTCTTATTCTGATGCAGATACAGTCTTATTCTGATGCAGATACAGTGAAGCTATACCGGAAAGGAGAACTTGAACCTTTGCTGTCAGAAGCTAATGCCAAAACTACATAGAGCCAGCCCTTGGAAATGTTGTCTTGAAGAATTTGATCCCCAAGCAAACCTTGGACTTCATAAGAAAACATGTCACATTTCTTCCTCTACCATATCATAAATTATAAACTATGAATCTTCTTTGCTGATATATTCACAGTAAACCCTAATGCTTTGGCAGTTGATGGAAGTTTTGTGGATCAAAACGCTGAAGTTTGGGTGTGGTCAAAAACCTTAAATTTGTTGGACGTAAGCTTTCTTTTTTTCCTTAAGCCTTGATGATTCTCGCCCCTTCCTTTTGGTTACTTTGTAATTAAATTTCTTATTTGATTTTTGAGTTACGTGTGTGATGTTTTTGGAAATTAATATGATTTCTCCTTTTGTTTCCTTGGGAATTTAATTAGGAAAGACCTGTTTAGAGATTACAGAATTTTGTGTCTGGAAGTGAGAAGTAACTTGGGGTCATATAATTACTCTGCTTCTTATGAATTCCCTATTATCTAATTGAAGATGGATGTAAAGTTAATCTTGGTATAAAGAGAGTGGCCCAAAAACCTTGCTTCCCTTGTTAATGTTAAACCCTAAGGCGGTTTACTGTCTTCAAAGTGATTACAATTTTTCTTATGAAGGTTGTTGTTGAATTTTTAAGCAATGACACACTGAGAGCTAGATCAATTTTGCTATGGAGATGTTATCATGCTAACCTGTATTAGAATTGGCTAAAAGTAAAATCTATTTTCTGTTGAGGGACAAGGTATGTGAACTTTAAAGTTATAAAAATGCTTAAAGTACTACAGTTTTTACAACAAACAAATTTCTGACAAACTTGACGTGATAGTCTATAATTGGTGAAATAATTAAGCTCTTATACTCATGCAAAGAGTGAAAATGCCTAATAATTTCACTAATTATGACTATCATGTCAAATTTGTAATGGACTTGTAATAAAACCGATAGTTCCCCTAGCAGCACACTTAAAAGTTATTTATCATGTCTGTTTTAGCCGGAAAATGACCTCAAAACTTGCCAGTTTGAGCGACTAAGATAAACAATACACATAATTGTTGACACACTAAAAAGACACAAAAATTCCTCCCTTCACAATGCTATTTCTTTTGCAAGCCCTATAGATACACAAGTATTTGTGGTTTTTTATTTCATGAAAATCACATCCTGAGACCGAGAGCATGCAGGCCATTGAATTGTAAGGATTTGGATTTCCAGCAATTTGTTGGCAGCAATTTTGTTGGGAATCTCTGTCCGAATTGCAAACCACGATAATACTAGTGTTTAGGATGCTGCTGAGGAGATCAAGGATTCCCTTCGACGCTTGAAATAGGCCAACAATGCATTGCGATCAGGAAGGTTCTCTTTAATTGCTGGAATTTCTCTGAAGTTTTTGATCCATGCATGCAAGCGAGGGAAGCTGTCAGCTTCCACCACTTTGACCCCAGCTGCTTCTTCCAGGACTTGTAGCCAGCAAGCCATCCACCCAAAAGCTAGGTCGACCAGTCCTATCTCATTGCCACCGAAAAACTTCTTCTCCCCAAGACCATGCTCTTCAAGGATTCTCATATGTTCTTGAGCTTCTTTTGTTGCCTTCACTTGTTCTTCTCCAGTAGTTCTCCAGAACGCAAAAAAGTTTCCGTCCTAAATTACATAAAGTATCTGGTTAGAGGTGGTAACATCTCAATCTTCTCATTTGAGTCTAGAAAAAATCTTTGCTGTTCAAAGTTTGTCTGAGTATGCCGTTTATGATTGTTAAATTAGTCAAATCTGAGGAAAAGAAAAGACAACCACAGTTTTGTGGACATGGAAGAACGAACTATTTAATTAAAATAATCTTTTCTTTTACCTTTTTTTTTTTTCTTCTTGGAATGTTCATATCAATCAGTTTGGATCAGGATACCGTAATTCTTAGAAATTGCAGAGACCCACAATTCTGAAAACTGTGATCTTTCGTTTAAAAATTAAAATGAGTAGTCAAAATTTTGTCACCTCATTCATTTTGAGGCAAAACAAAATTTTTTTTGTCAAAATGGATGACATGGCAAAATCTTGACCATTCATTTTAAATTAACGAGCACAATTTTAAGAATTGCTTGGAATCCTTATCAATATGCATCTCTCTTCCTCCCACACGACATTTGGAAAGAAATAGTTACACAACACAAACATACGTACAAAGAAATAATATTTGTAGTCAAGAACAACAATTGGGGAAGAAAAATTTAGAGGTATAGTTTACCTTATCCTCTCCAAACTTTGTCCAGAACCGAGCCACAGCCCTGTCATGAGGATCATCTGGAAGCAAAGGGTTGTGCGGCCACGTCTCTTCAATGTACTCAAGAATGACGATGGATTCTGCGAGCGGTCTTCCACCATGAACAAGCACCGGAACCTTCTTATGCACTGGGTTGTACTTCAAGAGCATTTCACTCTTGTTAAATAATACATCTTCTTCCACATACTCATATCTGATACCCTTCAGTTTCAGAGCCCATATGACTCTGTAAACATATGGACTAGGCCAAGCTCCCAGCAGCTTTACTTCCTCCATTCTTGTTATTTTCTTTCTACTTCCTACACCAATGAATACATACATATATATATGGATTCCTTGCTTGAACTGCAAGCATATAGTTGGACTATTTAGACAAAAGTGTTTTCTTTAGAAGCCATTATTGACTATGGCCATTTTTAATTTACAAAATCTATCTTTCTGCTAAAAAAAAAAAAAGAATAGTTAAGTTTGACTAGATAATTTTAGGTGGGTTAATGGTTTGATTGGTGGGTCAAGTGGCGTTATCCAATCGACTCTTGGAAAAAATATAAATGTCGTGACAAAAGAAAGTTCATTGAATCTGTCATTCCTCATTAAATTATTCTTTAGGGCCTTCATCAATGTGATTGTATTGGTGCTATGCTTAACTAATGTTTTTTAAAAAAAAAAAAAAAAATTGAGATGAATATTACATAATTGGCAAGAAGTGTATACCTCACGAAATGTATAAGAAATCATTTTATCGGTTCACATTATGACTAGTCTATCATTGCAACCTCCAATAATGAACATTATGAAATGAGTGTTACTAGGGTTATTGGAGCTTCTACTACAAGTTCCTTATAAACTGATGTAACAGTTGACATGGCACTTATTACATCAATCGGTAAAATGTGGACCGACACGTGACAGTCTACATTACACTTATCATGTCAACCACTAAAATGTGGACTGCTATGTAAGTTTCTAAGGGAGTTATAGTAAAAAGCTGTAGTATTTCAAGTATTTTCCTATGAAAATTGCTAGCCTTGGTTTTTATCAGGCT
Organism: Betula pendula; assembly: GCA_900184695.1. NCBI lineage: Eukaryota > Viridiplantae > Streptophyta > Magnoliopsida > Fagales > Betulaceae > Betula > Betula pendula. Next base: position 694,592 of record FXXK01000001.1, read on the forward strand.
AAAATAACAGTTTCCGTACAAACTGACAGAACAGTTCACGTGGTACTTACCACGTCAGCCGCTAAAATGTGGATTGTCACGTGATAGTCTACATGACACTTATCACGTCAACCATTAAAATATAGACTGTCATGTGAGTTTGTAAATAAATTGTAGTAAAAAGCTGTAGCACTCCCAAGCATTTTCCTATGAAAATTGCTAGCCTTGGTTTTCATCAAGCTGCTTCCTAAATCTGCTTTTCCCCTACCACCATAGTACCATGTACTCAAATTGAATGAAGCTACGTTCTGCTAGATCATTGTCATGCAGTTGAGAATGTATGTGCCATTAGACTTTATGATGTAGTAGTACTTCTCCTCGTCTTGGGTTCAAACAGTATACCAGAAAATGACTATTACAATTCCATGAGAATACAAGAGATAACGAAGTCAATAGCCAACCAACGAAGAGGATCTGAGGCTACACTTGATAACAGTAATTGATGGGCCAAGTCGTGTATCCGGGGTTTAGCCGACAAGGGATATGCCACAAAGTGGCCTTGTCTTGAAGGGCTTTCACATCTTTTTATTATTAAAAGTATACGTATATATATATATATATATATATTCCAACAATATATGGAAATAAAGAAGAAAGCCTGCATGGCAAATTCCAAAGCTAAGATTCATGATATTGCTGATGCAATAAACATCTCCCTGAGGCGTTTGAAATATGCTAACATTTCAGTGCGAACAGGAAGGTTCTCTTTGATGACAGGGACTTCCTTGAAGTTTTTATTCCAAGCATGTAGGCGTGGGAAGCTTTTAGCTTCCAGCAGTTTTACACCAACTGCTTCTTCGATAACTTCAAGCCAGCCAGATAACCATCCGAAAGCAAGGTCTGTCAATCCAATCTCATTGCCTCCAAAAAAATTTCTCCCCCACGAGGCCTTCATCTTCTATTATTCTCAACAGCTCTTTGGCTTCTTTTGTTGCCTTCTCTTGCTCTTCTCCAACGGCATGAAAGAAAGCGAAAAAAGTGGGGCTCTAGAGAAGCCAAAAATATATATGAGGTTAGAGACTCTTAGAGTTTACAGGCTTAAAATGCGTTTTTAAATAAAATTACAGAAAATGTCTCGTTTGGAAATGCGTTTGAAAAAATGGTGGTTTTAAAACATGGATTTTGCATATAAGAGGATACGTTTTTAAAAATGCACAATTTTAATAGACAAACTAGAATTTTAAAGGTCAAATCGCAATTTTATCAAATATTTAAATGTGTTCTTAAAAATAAAGTTTAAATTAATTGTGTTATTTTTCAAATCGCACGTTTTGAAACCGCTAAACCAAACGGTCCCAGTTTTCTAGTTTTGAGTTTGCTAGAATTCCTCTAATGTTTGAGTTTACTACTTCATTGAGTTTTTAAGTCCTAAACAGTTCATTTTGATCAAGCATGTGAAAATTTCTTGAGAACTTTGAAATGAAGAGGAAGAAAACCCCACTAGGAAGTTGAGAATTTCATACTCTTAAATGGAGTTAAATAAATAAACATAGAGATTAAAATTATGTATTACCTTGTCCTCTTGAAACTTTGTCCAAAACCGAGCCATGGCCTTCTCATAAGGGTCATCAGGCAGCAAGGGATTATGTGGCCAAACCTCATCAATATACTCAAGAATAACAGTTGACTCAGAAATTGGATTTCCATGATGAACAAGCACTGGGACCTTCTTATGAATTGGGTTATACTTCAAAAGAAGATCACTCTTGTTGGAAAGATCTTCTTCTACATATTCATATTTCACACCCTTGAGTTTCAGAGCCCAGATAACTCTGTAGCAGTAAGCACTAGGCCAAGCTCCAATCAGCTTCACTTCTTCCATTGTTGTTAGCTATGTGATCTTCTTTCAAACCTGGAAATAAATTAATTGGTTATGTTGGTGATCTTTATAAGCTTTGAATTCAAAGGATTAGGAGATAAGTTATTTTATTGAAGGCCTTTCCCATGTTTGACTTTATATATCAAATACCAGTGTGAAAATGAGAAAGAATGAGTCTGTTTGTTAAATCCTTTTAGGTTTTTTTTTTTTTTTTTTTTTTTTGAATTAGTAATAGAAGTAAATAATATAATATAAAATAGGAAATATTATAAATTTTTTGTATGAAAAGTGAAAAAGTTTTGTTTTTTAGTAAGTATTGTATTTGAATAGTAATAAAAAAGTGAGTGATGTAATATAAAAAGTTATTAAACAGTGATTGATGGAATATTAAAAGTGATATTGATTTTGAAGCGAAAAAAAAAAAAAAAAAAAGTGGGGGAGGGAAGGGGTAAAGGGGTTAACAAACATAGCCAATATCTGCCTGAGAGCACACTAACAAGACAAAAAGGAAAATGTTTGAATAGTTCAGTTTTTACTACAATTTTCTTACAAATTGACAGTAACGTGATACTTATTAAGTTAGCCACTAACTGACATAACATTTATTGTGTCAGCTTGTGGTAAGTGTCATGTGCTAGTAGGCTGACATGATAAGTGCTATGTAAACTGTTACGTCAATTTTGTAAAAGATTTATAGTAAAAATTATGGTATCTCTAACAACACTCCTCAACAAATATGAAGAGCAGCGGATGGAGCAAAACAAGGAAAACAATCTCTCATATAAATTAATAGACATGTTTGGTGAGGCTATACAAGTGGAACAGAACAAAATTAAAGTATTAAGGCAATTCTTTTTGTTAAGTAGACATATGTGTTAAATCACTAATTATTTAAAAAATTTATATAAATAGAAAATAATAAATTTAATTATTTAATTAAAATTTTAATATTCCTTTTTCATGTGTAGGGTCCAAGATGAATTACTGATACAAGCTTCGAGCTTAAAATTTTTATTTTAATACTATATTAAATTATTAATTATCTTATAAAATATAAATAATATATTTAAATTATTTAATTAATATTCTAAAAATATGCTAAACACCCGCCAATAATAATTAGGCGATAGAATTTCTCCTCAGAAATTATTTTCTAATTTGTTGAATTTCTACACCAACTTTTATTTTTTGGGCTTTCCATCCCAAAAGAAACGTTTCTCGAACCCTCAAATTTTCACCACCCATTTACAAAAAAAAAAAAAAAAAAAAAAAAAAAATTACCACCCCAAAAAAATCAACAAATGTAACTTGGGCTACGGATGGAGGGATGGTGGCAACGGTCAAGCGTCTGCGTGGCAATATTGTGGTCATCCATCCGAAAACAGTTAGCAAAAGAACTATGAACACGCGGCAAACTACACCACTTAGCCATGGCTTCTGTGGCAAACGTTCCGTACATTCTCCGGCCACCGAAACCTCCTCATCACAAAGGCGGCAGCAACAATTACAACAACTTCAAATTTCTCTGCCGCCAATTTCTTCTTCATAGAAACAATGGGTTGGTCTTAGTCCCTTCTGACACTGTAGCATGCCGCGGTCCACGCAGCCCAAAGCGAAGTTCTTCCACTATCATCTGCTCCGCTGCTAATAAGCCATCCCCTGAAATCAGGTGCTTTCTCCCTCTCGCCCTCCTCTCTCTCTCTCTCTCTCTCTCTCTCTCATATTACTATTTTTTCTGAATTTAAATTGTGGGTGTTATAGCACTTTTGATGTTGTTTTAGAATTTATGATTTCTTGGCATGTTCATTGTTTTGCTATAGTGTATGAGTATGGGAATCCAAACAAGCCCTTGTATATGAAAGATAATTTGCGGGGATTACTTTTATCCTGTAATGGGGAGAGAGATCTTAGCTTTTTGCTAAGTAATATTCAATATTGGGCCATGCTCAACAAGAAGGGGATGTATTGTTGTTTATGAAAATTGAGCTGGACTGGAAAAGTAGTGATTTCTTTTCTTTTCTTTTTTTTGAAAAAACTAGGGAAAGAGAAGGGAATGAAGAAAATCCATTCCTTAGTTTAAACTCAAAGAAAGTAAATGAAAAAAGGGTATTGACTTTCAAGGGGAAGTATTATTAAAAATTGTGTCTATTGATTTATCAAAATAGACAATATTTTGGGACATTTCAAATAGAATAGAGAACCAACAATATGAGACAGAGGAAGCAATATAATATGAATTTACTTGCAAATTTGAGTAGCAATTCACTTTATTGTGTTTGCACTTAGAACTGATTTTCAAGTATAAGTAAAAAGATATATTAGAAAATAAGGCAGGTTGCATTTTAAATTCTTCTCTAACTTGGTTTCTTTTTATCCAATGCTTCTGCTACCAAGTTCTGTTTTACATGTGAGGGTTCCTTATAATCATAATTTTATTTTTTCTCAGTTCTACAGCCAAGATACGGAGCGAAGTTCTTACTCCCTTTCGGACTGTTCGGATGTTCTTTTATCTTGCTTTCATAGCAAGTGGAAGTCTGGGAGGATTAATAGCAACCACACAATTGATTGCTGCTCTAACGAACCCTGCAAAAGCAGCTGGAATCCCTGACATGTTGAAAGGTCTTGGCATAGACATTGGAGCAGTCTCTCTTTTTGCATTCCTTTATTCGAGGGAGAACAATGCTAAGAATTTACAACTGGCTAGGCTTTCAAGGGAGGAAAGCCTTTCAAATCTTAAGCTCCGTGTGGACCAAAAGAAGGTTATCCCCGCAAGCTCTTTCAGAGGGATTGCTCGTCTTGTGATTTGTGCTGGCCCTGCATCCTACATTATGGAGTCTTTTAGACTAAGTGAACCTTTCACCGAAAGCCTTTTGGAGAGAGGAGTGCTTGTAGTACCCTTTGCTTCAGATGGAAATTTGCCTAGTTTTGAGTTTGAAGAAAATGAAGAGAACAAGGAGATTACAACCAAAAGGAAGAGACTCTGGCAGCTGGCACCTGCTTTTGTTTCTGAGTGGTCCAAGTAAGTGACAATGTTCATTAAATAAGTGTCAATCCGTTTCAGGCTGTTGCTGTCTCTCTCATATATGATATTTTTCTTATAAACAATAGGTGGCTAGACGATCAGAAAAAGCTGGCTGGTGTCTCCTCAGAGTCTGCTGTGTAAGTTTTCTACATATTATTTCTTATTTTTGTATTTCTTTTCTTTCTTTTAGACTGTAATCAAATATCATGTTAATCATTGTACATCTCTAAATAATTTTGAATAAGTTTATTGAGTCTGTCAATTTAATATAGTCTGCTGGAAAAAATTTCTTTAAGGGACAGATGCTCTTGAACATATTTGTGGGAAGTTGTTAGCATAAGAATACTTGCATTAAGTGATTTTGTTTATTTGAATTCGTTTTTTCAGATATCTATCTCTACGGATGGATGGGCGTGTCCGTGGTAGTGGCGTTGGTTATCCCCCTTGGACTGCTTTTGTCGCACAATTACCTCCTGTAAAGGGAATATGGTCAGGTCTTCTGGATGGCATGGATGGAAGAGTTCTTTGAAGAGAGTGTTTCCTGGATTTGAAGGTCACTTTCTCTTCAACTTGATGGAATTATAATACCTCGCTTTACTTCTGATAAAAGTTATGACAGCCTCCTTGTGAACTTGATGCATTGATTGGTTATTCATTGGTCAATTCTGTATTATTTTTTGCTCCTCTCCTTGACTTGCTACCTATAACAGCATTCTGTTAGAATAGGTCTTCTATCCATGATTTTAACATTTTAGCCCAGTTTATTTCTTGGGAGCAAGATTATTTGTACTTTCTTTCATTATTTTTTTGAAGCACAAGCAGAGATTGTCATCAATGGCAAAGGTACAATGATGCTTGTGCTTCTTATAAAATCATGCTGGATGCATACATATTAAAATTGTTGAATTGTTTCCTTTCTTAATTCTTTGGAAGATATTTCACTAGCACAATGAAAATTATGATTATGAAAACTTCTGTGGTTAAAGATATTTCACTGATTCTCTGCCAAACAAATTCTGTTCAGAAACAAATTGAACCATGGGAACCACTAAGAGATGAATGTGTTGAATTTATAAATGCTGTGATTTGCATAGATGTTTGCCATAAAAGCTGTAATAGGCAACTCTTTCATATTCATTTGTTGCTGCAAACTCATGATAATGATCCCAACAGAATGCTCCAAATTGGAAAATTGTGTTCTCTCTCTCTCTCTCTCTCTCTCTCTCTCTCACACACACACACGCCAATTGTCCTTGAACTTTGGACCTGTAGCTTTGTCATTTGAATACAAAACCAGCAGGCCACATGGAGGTTAAAAATCCTATAAGTCATGGGTAGCTTGTACACAATTATTTTTTGCAATTTTTTGAATATTGGCATGCTTCTGCCATTCAAGCAGTAGCTTTGGATTTCGGGATTGATGTCAATCTTGGTGAGGAGGCGACGATCATATTTTACATTTCATTTGAATACTTGGGTGCTCTACCAAAACTCTTGCTCTTGCACTGCAGAACTCACAAGGTTTTGCCAGCAATCTTATGGTTGTACAAGGTTAGACCTTTTCAGTTTGTTTCTAGAAAGGCTACTTAAATGAGATTGTGTTAGCATTATTCCTCTACCAGGACGATGTTCTAATGGTTCAATTTCATCAGCCATGTTCTTCAAACGTAGTCCATAATTGCATTTTACACTATAAGAGACCAATGTTAAATGAGCACTTATCTAAAAAGCTTAAGCTGATAAAAAATGATCATTTTAATCATTTCATTAATATTCTAACATTTTCTTTCACGTGTGAGCTCTAATTTTTCTTTATTGAATGAGGCCAACATATGAAATATTTAATTGAAATGGAAGGTGAATGACGGAGACAAAATTCAAACTCGGAACCTTTGCTCTGTTGCCATGTGAAATGATCATTTACCCTAAAAGTTTAAGCTGATAGGAAATTATTAAACGTCTCTTACATAATCTCAAACAAACTTTTCAGTATGGACTTTGCTTTCACCAATCTCAATCAGCTTGTATCCAAGCATTTTTTGATGCGGACTGGGCTAGTAGTTGTGATGATAGATGCTCCATTGGTAGCTACTGTATTTTTCTTGGTGACAATCTCTTTTCATGGAATTGCCGCAAGCAACAAATAGTAGCCCACCCCTAGCACAAAGGCTGATATAAAGCCCTAGTTAACACTGCAGCGGAATTGTCCTAGATTACTTCTTTAATTTGATTTACAATTCCCTCAGCCTCTCACTTTGTTGTATGACAACATTGGTGCAAGGAAGTCTTTTAACATCAGATTTTTGGCAAATATCAATTTGCTGACATTTTCACCAAACCTCTCTCATCCTCAAGGTTTGCTCTACTTCAAGACAAACTCAACATTACTCCTCTACCATCGAGCTTGAGGGAGCGTGTTAGAGACCAATCCATATCAGCCAAGATCAAGATAACCACTGCAACTCAAGATAAAGTTCAAATGTTTGTTGAGAAAACGTGTACAGTTTTTCTTATGTAGCGTTTGTCACAAACACAACTTGTACCTATGTCAATCGCTTGTAACTAATTACTTTATATAGAGAAATGCCTTCACCACTGATTTGGTAAGGCAGCAGCATTATCACAGAAACTGAACTACATTGTATATGCCTGGATGGACCGCATGATAGCCATATAAATGCGCTACTTGTTTTTTGTTTTAGGATTACGTAACCAAGAAAAAAAAATATTCTTCTTGTTTTTCTTTTTCATATTGTTTCTTGATGCCTTCTGAAGTAGAGTGTCACAGTTTCAAATATACAGGTCCATTAGCAAAAGAAATCTTATGGGAAAAATATAGTGTTATTATAATTAATGTAGAATTAATGGTGGCCTTCCTTTCTTAAAACTGGTTCAAATTACAGCCAATGTGGCATGTCATTGAACAATATGGATTTGGATTTTGGCAGCAGTGATCATAACATTATAAGCAAGAAGATACAAGAAATCAAAGAGAGTATGATACACATTCCTGGCACAAACTTGCTAAAGCTAGAGAGTGGGAGAGTGGGAGAATTACAATTACTATCACAAATACAACCACACGACTCAATTAACTTCTTCAATCTCATCCAATGCATAGTTATTTGTAGATACATTTGCATAGTTAACTTTGTTGAACCGAACCACCACTGGGTAGCGACTCTTTGGGTCCTGTCAAATGGATTTCGATACAAAAAATTTGTTAAAATATTAATTAAATGATTATTTCTTATAAGTCTAAGCTTTTTGAATAAAGCAAAGGTCCTGAATTCAAGGTTTTTCCATTTAAACTAAATATTTCACGTTTTTATGAAGAGAAGTGTTAAAATATTAATTAAATGATAAATTAGCTATTTCTTATAAGCTTAAACTTTTAAAATAAATGGTAACTTAACAAAATTAAATAGTTAAGCATAAACAATAACCAAAAAATATACTGACCTGGTCAACAGCTACCACAGATCCAACACCCTTGTACCAGTAAGACTCCCTCCTAAGAATCTTAACCTGAGGAGTGAAAGAAATATATTAAATAGAAATGGAGTATGATTAAATAAAAAATGTTAACTACATAGCTGAAAACTCGTGAAATGAAAACAAATAACTATTAATCATAGCCGGTGAGTATACATGTGTGAGTGTAAAAAAGTTGAGTCTCACATTAAAAATATGTCAAAAGTATAGTGATTAATATAACATAATTAAACTCAAACAAATAAGCTTAAACTTTTAAATTGAGTAGTGTCCGAACATGCTATATTATGATCTTACCAAAAGACTCTCAAGTATTAATCTCAATAACAATTGCCAATTCTACAAGTCCCTGACATTTTTCTCCACCATTTTACTTTGTTTGCTAGTATGAAATAAAACCACATACCATTAAGAGACCAGGAAGCTCAAGTCGGCCTACATTCTTCCAAAACTTTTACATACCAGGAAAAGAAAAGCTTAATAAAACCCCCTTTGCTGTGGCTATGAGTTTGTTAGTTTCATCAACAATGAAAATGAGTACTAACAAGAGTTACATAATTCCAACGGTCCTTAGACCTTTTGTTCCACATTATTTTTACTTTGCAGTAATCTATTCGGTTTTATTTGACTGTCGCTCTTGCGTGGACAAAGTTTTCCTCCAAACAGGATCAATAGAACCAGTTTGATGTTTGTGCATAACATATTTACTTGTCCATTATTCAAGTGCGCTTGTAAATTACTTAAAGTTTTTGCTTTACAGAATTTTTTTTTTGGGGGGGGGGGCAGTCGATAGAATTTGGAAATATCCCTTATCCCATCCTATAAATTCCTAGAAATGCCTTCAAGGCTATGGTTTACTCAAGTTAGAAGCTAAAATTTTAGGGATTCCTATAGGCACAAAATCCCACCTTCATTTGGGTTTTGGGTTTAACAATCAGAGAACGGACAACCTTGTTGCAAAACCCAGATTTTGGACCAAGAAAAGTAACATATTTAGACATGATTGATCCATAAAAATATATCCTTGTCAGAGGAAAGAGTATAGGCTTTCATGTGTAAGGTGGGTTACTGACCTTAGTGCCTCTCTTGGGTCCAATTGGTGGTGGCTTAGGCTTTGGAGCTTCACCTGCAGCTGGTGCTGTGGTGGTGGCTGGTGGAGCTGCTCCCTCCTCAGCTGCCCTTACAACAACAAGCCTTGAGCTGTTGCTGTTGTTGTTCTTGACAGGGAAACATACCATGTTGCTCCTAGCAGATGAACTTGTGCTGCTTGAAACATTAGGTGTTAGCACAAACCCAGAAGCAGCTGATGCCATGTTGCAGCTTGCCATGTTGTGCCTCTATCTCTCTCTCTGTCTCTCTCCAAAATCAATAAGCTTGAAATGAATGCGGGACAAAATAGAGCAAAGATTGAGAGGCTTTGAATGAACTGGATTTTTTTTCTCTGTTTCCTAGAGAATTATCTGATCTTCGCAAGTTGAATAAATCAATTCCTCCACTAGGGTGCTGCCACCTATGCACCATATCCCCGTTCTTTGGATAATGTGATTACAAGTCATGTTTTTTTCTTTTTTCTTTTCTCTAATTTTTCATTTTGCTATTCATTTTACTTGATTTTTCTTCACCCAATTCCAGTTGTTTGTTTTACTTGTGCGTTTTTCTTATCCAAACCTTCATTCTCAAATGCCTTAAAGAGGTCGCGATGTAAGATCTTGCCTATGATTCTCAAATAAAAAAATCATTTTTCAACAATGTCATATCGCTGATTTTTTTTTACTATTTAAATAAAATATTATTAAAAAAAATATTTGATTATAAAAAAATTAAATATTTTATATTTTATATCTCATTAATTACTTTTTTATTATTTCAAAATAAATATATATACTTTTAAAACCAACAAACACACAAAAACAAGAAGGAATATTATATAAACTTTTAACAAACACACCCAAATGCACCAAGAGCAAATTTTCCCCCCCAAATTGCCAACGACGACGCTTTAACACTCTCTTTCCCCCAAAATTTCTCCACTTCCAGTCTTCCAAGTTCAAACTCACCGCACGCCTTTTTCCACTCAAACTCTCTCTCTCATTTAATTTCCCCAAAAATCTCTCGTTCTTCTGCTAGGGCTACGGCTACCTATATACGTTAACCATCATCACCCTCAAAGCTCTGGTTTTATTTTGGAATCGCTTCATACCAAAGCTCTGCTTTTGGAACCGCTTCGTAGCAAGGTACCTCCGGATCTCTCTCTAAATTATTATTTTTATTTTTTCTTCGTTTCTTTTTTTCTTCAGCTTTCCTCTCCTAAAGCCTCTGCCAATCGGTGAGTAAATTTATAATTAATTTTTTTTTCTATAATCTGTCATTATTACTTGGCTTGGAGATCGTTGATCTTGAAAATTTTCGGAAGTAAATTGACGGTTAGAATTTGAGTTTGTAATTTTGTTTTTGTTTTTGGATTTTTCGGGTAAAAGTTGACTGTTTCAGTGTGTGGCTTGGATTGTGCAGTAACGGAGAGAAAACTGACGGGGAGGAAGAGGAGGATTCCAAATTCTACCGTACCAAGATTCTGCCGTTAAGCGTCGAAGCCTTTCATCTCTCTGATCTCTGCAAACCCTAATTCACGTCAGTTCTCTATTTCTCTCTTTTGTGTATATACGTATACATATAAATATAATCATGGTCGTTTTACTGCGAATGTTTGATTCGCGAATGTAATTTGTGAGAAATGGCAATTACGTGGTGAATTTGGAATTATGGTTGAAGGTATTAGTTTTTTTTGTTTTTCTTTTTCATTTTCTATTTTTATTTGTTTGGCTAAGAGAGTTGAAGGAGGCTTAAAGAAGTGGGGAAGTCTTTCTTGGAGCAAATTTTTAATGGGTTGCATTTTCTGGAGCATTTGTCAAGAATGGTGCAAGATTTCTTTGTCCTTTTTTTTTGGGTTGTTCGCTTTAGTTTTGTAAGAGACAAAGCAGTTAATTCTATTCTTGGTTTGCCATTATTGACATAGACATATCAGAGGTATGGGGATCTCTGGCATACCTCCCCCATCCACTTCTCAGTCTAGTCCTAGTCACAATGGGGACAACTACAAGCATAATTGGGAGCAGGCGGAGCATGAATTGATGCAAATAAAAGAGGAATTGAGGGAAATGCAGCAGCGATTGGAGCAAATGGAGGAAAGACAACAAAAAACAGAGGAAAGACAACAAAAAACGGAGGAAAGACAACGAAAAATGGTGGAAAGACAGCAAAAAATTGAGGAAAGACAACAAAAAACGGAGGAAAGACAACGAGAAACAGATCGTAAGTTAGCGTTCCTAATGGAACACTTCAAGTCCTGCTGATCATATATGTCAGGTAATTCCAATACAGTTGGTTCATTTTCACCTACATGCATTTCAGGTTATTAACTACAAATCTGTGTAATATTACAGCTATTGAAGATTGTTGTTTCTAGCCCTTATATACCCCGCTAAAGATTTGCTATCTGTCCAGTATGTGTAAACAAAAATGGCTATAAAGAATCTTTGTTTCATTAATCTTTTTGTTTACTTAATTATTAGTTTCAGTTTACCAGTCCTGTCGAATCTGTGCTTCATTGACTAGAATCATTGGGTTGATACAAGTTTTATCATATCGGCATATCATGGTTTGGGTAGTTTTCTGTATCCTACTTGGATTTGGCATATCTTGCTGTAACCTAACAAGAGACAAGCTTATTAGTCTCCGCAGGGTTGATCTATTGGATTTTTATCTTTGCTTTTATTTCTTTTTAGAATTTTCCACTTTAGACTAGCATAAAAGAAAAGATTCTGTCGTGATCGGGATAATGATGATGATAATTAATTTTTGTATTCCTGCTTTGCGCTTATTTCATTCACTGCTCTTGGGCTTTTTGGTAAGATGATATATATGTAAGTTTCTGGCGAAATGATTATTCAACGCCAATCCTATTCTTTATAGGTTTCTTATACATGATCCAGAGCAGCGGTCAGGAGCAAATGAATCAGTAGAGGTTGTATTCCATTATCTTTATTTTGATCATTAACCAAGCAATAAGTTATAAGCGTCATCTCTGCACTATGAAAAACTTGAAAGCAACAGCTGATGAGCTTGCTGATGCTGATGATGCCTTCAACTTCAAGGTCCCTCAATTTGCTGCTGGATTGTGGGGTGGTAATCTATATTCTTTTGTGGAATTCAGTGTTATGCTGATGTGGGTTGATGCCAAAATTTAGCGAGGTTTTGTAATGGGGGTGAGTGTGCTTTGGGAAGGAACTTCATGTTTTACACTTTTATTGGAATGAACTTTCTTTGCAATTATGTTATTTGGTTGGAGCACATGTTTTGTTGTAGTCATAGCAATATCTTTTAATGGATTATACAATGGTGTAGTAAGAGCACAAGCCCTACCAGAATTGCCATAAAAAAAAAAAAAACCAAAGATTAAAAAACATTATCAGATTATACAATGTGGAATAGAGTGTTATACAGGTATTGCGACAATGTTGCTCTTAAATTACTAAAAGTTGGCAATGTTCTTTCAATGATAAAAATTTCCTTAAAAAATTTAAAAAAATAGAATAAAATCTAACAAATATTGCTATCATTACAACAAAACATGGTTGGCCTGGGGGTCACATGTTTTGTTGTAGTGATAGCAATATCATTTTTAAAGCTTGTTTGGGAGTGTGTTAGAAAATTTAAAAATACTTTTAGTATCTAAAAAAAGTTGTATTAAACAAAGCTCGTAAATTTGGTAAAAAAACACCAAAGTATTTTTTTTTTTTTGACTTTTTTACTTTAAAAATTGTCAAAACACGCTTGACAATTTTAGAAAAATATTAAAAATGAAGCTTTTTTAAAAAAACCTTTTTTTTTTTTGCTTTAAAAGTTCTATTTCTTAACACAATTTTAACACTTTTTTTTTTTTCTTTAAGCTTTTTTCAAAAGTGCATTTTGGTTTCTTTTAGAATAAAAAAGTGTAAAAAGTTTTTTTGGAGTTTTTTTTTTTTCAAATGGATTAGCTTTTTATTTAGTACAATTTTTTAAATATTAAAAGTATTTTTTAAGTTTCATAATGTAATCTCAAACAAGCTTTTAAATACAAAAGGAAAAATTTCAGAAAGCCCCAGAACTTCTAACTGTTTTGAACTGTCCACTCTAATGTTTAAAAATTCTCATTTTAGTCATATGAACTTTTAATTTCTGTTACTTAACCTGATTTTTTATTGAATTCTGTCAAAATTTTTAAAATATTCTTCATTTTTTTTAAGAAAAAAAAAATTGCAATGATTTAAACATGGGTCAAGATTTAACAGATTTTGAGAAAATACTCACACTTGAATCTTTGAAATTTTTTTTATAATTTAAGAAAATGATAATATTTTAAAAATTTTGACAAAATTTAACTAAAAATTAGACTAGATGATAAAAATTAAAAGTTTAGAAAACCAAATTAAAAGTTTTTAAATATTAATGGGACATTTCAAAACGGTTTGAGAGTTGAAAGGGATTTTACGAAGTTTTTCCATTACAAAACTAGAAAGCCAAAATATTCAACCAAACATCACAAACACTGATACACCCTCCCAGTCACGTGCCATTTTGGCGCCCAAATGTTCCCTCTCCTCTCCCTCTCTTCTGCTTCCCTCTTCATCAACGTCCACTGAAATCCTCAAGATACACCAAAACCAGAGCAAATTGACGCTTAGGCCCACAAAACCATGAAGCGACGAATTTCCGAAACTACCCCTGAAGATCCATCACCGATTCGAACTCTACCACCGCAGCGGAGCCTCCATGGAGTTCGGAGCTCCGATTCTCGATTCCCCAATCCAATATCCCGCCGACCCAAAGGTTCTCCCCCTAATTTCTCAAAATTTAGTTCATCTCTCGTTATTATATTAATTAATTTACATGTATTTATCTGCGTACATACCTATAGTGAATTGAGGCCTTCGTTATTGTTTCGTTCTTTGTAGATTTCAGCTGCAAGAAAAGAATTAAGTTCACAGATGTTGGTGTTGATAATCCTGTAAGAATGTTGAAGGCTCCAAGATGTGAGTTGCAATTATTTTTTCTTGTGCTAAAAGTTTAAATATATTCGAGTTCTATTGTTGTAATTGTATTGTATTTTTGCTTTTGATAGTGTTTTTGAAAAGTGTTTTTTGAGTTTTGGTTTGAGAAAGTGTTTTGTGTTTTGAATTGTTTGTTAATGGTTTTGAGAAAATTGTGTTTTTTATTTTGAACTTTTTTTTTAAATGTTAATTACTCCATTGGAATTGAACATGCAGCTGATGACCCCAAAACTTCGGAGTTTGCATTTTTTAAGAAGTTAAAGGGAAACGCAGGCCACAATCTTCATTCGCATAAATTGCATAGAGACGATAACCAATCTAAGAAGTTCCATGTTAGTGACTGTTCTGGAGGTAAATAATTTGTTGTTATTATTATTATTATTTGTAAATGCAATGCACTGGTAATGATGGATTATAACGTGCTTTTTTCATACTGTGCAGAGAGGACCAGCAGTGTAAAAAATAGCTTCAAGGACTTCAGGTCCTCATTGGTCACTCAAAACATTACACCTATTAATTTTAGCTCACCCCTCTCACCTCTTATTGGTGCATCAAAGAACTCAGGTGTGTTTCTTTTACATGGTATGCTTCTGAATTCTGATTTTTAGATAATTAATCATTTCCTATCAACTTACGTTTTTGGGATAAATGGTGATTTAACATTGTATTATAGTAAAAATTTTAAGTTCGAACCATAACTCTATAGTTTACTTCCATTTCAATTAAATATTCTAAGTGTTGGACTTCACTTATTAAAAGAAAATCTAAGCCCGCAAGCGAGTGGGGATTATTAGAATATTAATTAAATTATTAAATTCATCATTTCTTATTGGCTTTAGCTTAAACTTTTAGGACAACTAGTGATTTAACACTGATTAGTCCCTTTTTTCTTGGGTAAGTTATAAATAAAAGTGGAATGACAATCACTACAAGAAATGATTGCTCCTAATTTTGGAACAATGTTACATATATGTTCCTTGCAAATAAATTGAGTTGGTTCCTTCTAATTTGAATATGCAATCTAATTCTCAGAACTTTTTCTTAATTTTATCATGACAATTTATAATAGATTATCATATGAAGTAGCTCCTCATCCGATGTCCAGAATGCACTGCCTGGTCATTTCTAATGCCTTGGAAAAAATCATATACACGTGCAACTACACTGAGTTATCAAAAAAAAAAAAGGTGTGATTGTACTATCCTGAGACCATTTTTTTTGTAAAAGCACAAAAACTATTCTAATGCTTTGCATGAGGTGAATGGTGCCTCGCCATTGTTGACTACTTGTTTGTCGGTAGTTGATACCCGGTGGGCCGGTGATTCATATCTGTTGCTGCACATGCACCATGACACTTGTGGGAGACAAGTTGAAAGCATGGACATATTTGGAGAGCTGTTTAGGTATGCTTATTTGGTGGGCTAGGGTTAGATCAAATTGTGATTTGAGTGCTCTAAAAGGTGAGACTGTAACTAGACTTCAACATTCTTACGTAAAATATTAATCACCAGTTTATTCAATCTGACTGTCAATGCTGTGTTCTGCTTCATAACCCTATGTTACTTATTTTTTTGTACCTTTAATCGTGATTCTTTGCACATTGGCATGATATCTATTTTAACGTTCTCATTTTGTAAATTATTATGCCAAATTAGAACCACTACTGAAATTTTTATTACTCAGTTTGCATTTATCCTGTGAAATTGGAATCCAGAACTTTGATATGATACTTGAAAGTAACCAGTTTTGACCTTTTTTGGTTGGTAGAGGTAACTCCAAGGGAAGATAGAACAATCTCGAGGGATATATGCGGCATATGGGAAAACATGGAGACATATAGCAATGCCTTGAATCCTGGGGGTATATGTTTTTGTGAAACCTTAATAATTTTTGTAATGTGCTTTGTTTGGTAGCTAAAATCATGGAGGGAAAGGAAGAACTTATGGATTTTTGCAAGTTATTTAGCATTTCGTTGTAAGATTCCAAAATTATTTTCTCTCCATCTTCTTGGCAATCCCATGGAGCTTTATTGCTTGTTTAGCTTAGATTATAACAATCTTTTACTACTTTCATATCTTGCAATTGTAGATGCTGGAGGAATGCTTTGCTTAGTATTAAATGCTTGCAACTATGTCATCATGTTCAGGGGCCCAGCACACGCAGGGAGAGATCTTTTCTAGAAAGAGACAGAAATTACGTCAATGGGTTGTGGAGACGTCGTATCCTCATATTGAAGAACTCTGTTCAAAGGGGTTAGACAGATCACTATTAATAAGTTATTTCTTTGTTTAAGCCTCATATCATGGACTTGTAGAAATTTTCTCAGGTACGATTTTGTTTCTCTGCTTCTCAACCGCCTGTTCCCCGAGGATAATGAAAATAGTGTATGCTCTTTTTGCTATCTATATGGATGTGACTTATTCTGTTGCTGTTGGTCATTAAGCTGAAAAATTATCTCTGGCAGGCTTTTAAGAATTCAAAGTCGGGAGAAGTAGATATTGATACCAAATCTCAGTCACTTGCTTCTTTGGAGTCAGATTTTCAGCTTAAAAAACTAAGCCATATTCCTGCAAGAAACTTTATAGAGCTTGACTATGGCTCACACTTGGATGATAGTCCATCTTGTTGGCTGAACAGATCACAGGAGGCGGTTCTCTCAAATTCCTACTCTCCCATTAGTGATGCCATAGCATGTCTCAAGTATGAAATCAGGGAACCAGGATATGAATTTGGAGGAAGAACTCCAGTTATATGTGCTGACAGTGATTCAGCTTATGGCTTTCCATCTAAAAGATATGGATCTTTTGCATGCAATCGTCTCAAAGAACTGGATGAATTACATGATCCAAATGAATTATTTATTTAGGCAGGCTTTTTAAGAATTCAAAACCAGGGGAGGTAGATATTGATACCAAATCTCAGTCACTTGCTTCTTTGGACTCAGATGTTCAGCTTAAAAAACTAAGCCATATACCTGCAAGAAACTTTATGGAGGTTGACTATGGCTCACACTTGGATGATAGTCCTTCATCTTGTTGGTTGAATAGATCACATGAGGCGGTTCTCTCAAATTCCTACCCTCCCATTAGTGATGCCATAGCATATCTCAAGTATGAAATCAGGGAACCTGAATATGAATTTGGAGGAAGAACTCCATTTCTATGTGCTGACAGTGATTCAGCTTATGGCTTTCCATCTAAAAGATATGGATCTTTTGCATGTAATCGTCTCGAGCTGGGTGAATTACATGATCCAAATGAATATTTGATTCAAAAAGAGCCACATGCTCTTCTTTTAGGTTGGGACTATGACAAGGGTATAGATAAGAGAAACTTATCTAACACTTGTCAAAGTACAGAGCTGAGTGTGTATTCCCCTTCATCAAGTTCATGGGGTGACGATCTTCAGCACATTATGGATGATCGGTTTGGTGCGAATGAGTTCAGTAAATCATCCTCCCTATCCATCTGTTCTCCAAAGGTTTTCCCATTACCACGGCTCCAGTCGCCATCGGCCAGTTATAGTGATCAGGATTTTGGAAGACATGTTATTGGAGACGAGGAAGATATATACACAGATGTTAACCATTTTCCTTTAGCTTTATCGCGTACACCAGACTATCTTAATCTAGCTGAAGATTGTAAGAATGACACTAAATGCAAAGATAGTAGCATCTTTCGTGCTCCTGAAAATCTCCATCATATAATGAGCAAGGTTTTCAATAAGAGGTATCATTGTCCTGGTGTAGAAGGTTTCCTCTTTTCCTCTGCACTTGATATTGAGTTAGAATGGAAATTCCCATCATTAATTGGTTCCTCAAGAGAGCATCATTCACCTTTCAATCATGCTTTTCAAACTCTTCGAAATGAAGGCACATCTTCGCGCTTTCTGCTTAAAGACATGAATGAGAGTAGCCTGGATGGTTTAAGTCATAAAGAAACCCTGAGTCATCTCGGTGAAGACATTATTAACATCCAAGACTGTTCATCATTTTATTTCCAGATACCTCTGGGCAAAGAAAAGGCATGCCCCTTGCTGCTTAATCAATCAAGCTGGGAAGGAACTTAAAGGACAAATGCATTCTGATGAATTGAAGTCATTTACATGTGATGCTACCAAGCATTTTGGTGGCTCCTTAATGCTTTGTTTATGGTGACCTGATGGTGGACAGTGTTGTCCCCATAGCTCATCTGTCATAGAAGATTTTTCCATGTTTTGAAGGTTTTAGGTATATGGGTATTTGGGTGTTATATGGTCTATCAACTGATGAAAAATGACTGTATATAGTTGCTGCACAATCTTGCTTACTGGTTTGGAAAAGAAAAGAAATAACAAAGCAAATCTTAAGATTCGATTCTGCTATTACTACTGCACATGCTATACAGTAAAGTGAAATAATTCTAGTGCAGTGAAATAAAGTGACAGACAAATTGGAAAAGGGTCTTGCTTTATCTGCCTTTAGACAACGTAGTGCAATTTGGCAAGTTCACTAAGGGTCGCAATTTGAGTTCGTGTGTTAGATTCGCGTTATGTCGAGATATAAATATAAGATTATATAAGTCAATTCTAATTCAACAAATTAAATTAAATAGGTCAAGTATTTAATCATATTCTGCTAATTTCATGTTTGAATTGCATGTGGTGTAAAAAAATTTCAGCCTTAAATGTCGTGTTGGTTCGAGTTGTGTTGAGACATATATATAATATTATATAGGTTAATTTTAATTCGACCAATTTAATTAAATGGGTTAAATCATCAATCTTAATTCGCTAATTTTGTAGAGTACTTATCGATTTTACAGATCATGTTAAAAACTGACAGCCCTAAAGTTCACCAAACAAAACACTAGGGGTGAACCAAATTTGAATTTACATGTATGGTTTCATATCTTTCACTACACCATAAATTCAAATTTGTGCTGAAGACATATTAGAAGTACTCCAATACGCTCTCAAGTCAATTTTAGGAAAGGTGTGTTTTTTGAGGCAATCTTGTAGCCGAAGCCAATGTTAAAAAAGTTTGTGCGAGGCAAAATCTATTTTTCTTTTAGTTTGTTGAGGATAGCCAACCATTTTCGTCTCTTTTTTTTGTGGAAATGATTGCTATATTCGTGCAAGGAATTTTCTTAAAATAATGGCTGAAGATTGTTTGTACTGTTTTCTCCAGTTGGAGATCACTCATCATTTTTCTCTTTTGTGGATATAGACACACACATCGATATCATAGCCTAAAGGTAAATGTCGAAAAAAAACAGGTGAATGGTAATTATTGTCACCATCTAGGTTAAAGTGCTCCAATCTTGGGGTACCTAACACCTTTTTTTTTTTTGGTCTGCTACTAAGCTCCACTTTGGCATCTAACGCTGTTCAAACATTTGTTTGGTAGTAAAATAACTTGCGGAATTTGCTTAGATGTTGTAAAATAACTTGTAAATTTAATTTCAACTTTTTTATATGAGAGGGAACGAGTGAAATTGAATTCAAACTTGCAAAGCTTCGTATAAGGGATTGGAATTTACTAATGAGAGAAGGCCCCAATGGGGCGTACTTGTTCGAACAAGTGTAGAATGAATTATAATCTGTCCAGCTAATGAGAGAAGCCCTGATAGGGCTTACCTACTTGGGCAGTTCAAGGTGCAAGGACCACCTGGTCGAACGGATTAATTTTATTGGAGCTCTCTTTTAATTGATTGTCCAAATTAACTACAATTCAAGCGGCCAATTGTGGATTCTGGGTCCTTCAAACAAGACGAAAAGCAATCGTTTTTTCATAAACCAAGAAACAAGAATGAAAGAAAGAGTTTTTTCCTTTCCTTTGTAAAAGCTGTATCCTGTAGTAGCATGAATTGCTTACTACATCTCCCTTACAATTGGGAATATTATTCTTCTGAGTTCTATCCTTTGTTTGATACACAATTAAATTGTCTCATACTTAGAAGATCGAGCGTTATTCAATATATGAAATGCACGAGAGATGGCTTGGTTTTTCTGGCACTGTATGCTCTCTATTTATGTAATGTAAAGGTTTTCATGTTGAAGGAATTATTTCACCTGAACAATTCGTGGACATATTTGCATAGGAATGTATATTATGGATGATAATTTTTAACATGATCCTGTGATTAGGGTTCGATCACCCTCAAATTGACAATTAGGGGTAGTCGAACCACCTCATGGTCAAGGAAGTGGTTTGACTACCCTTGAACCGGCCATCAAAGATGGCCAAACTACCATCTTTAACCAAAGAGGATGGTTCGGCCACTCCAAATATTGTTATGTGTGTTTTTAATCTATATTGATTTGTCGCTTGTCGGCCGTTAATTTAAATTGACATATGCAATAAAATGTATTGCGTCGTGTACATGGATAAAACTATGAATTTAACTTTAAAGAGGTCATACTACATTGAAATTTTTTTAAAAGGGGGCCATCATAATAAAATAAAAATAAAAAGACCCTAAATATGCTTAATTTTTTTATTTGGGGGGGGAGGGGGGCTCCTCTTTGGATCTATCCCTAATTGCATGCAGTATCTTAGGAATTACACGTGATCTGAATTTATTATGCTCACCACAGTCTTAGAGTGTTAGAATATTAATAAATAATTAAATTTTCTATTTTTTATCGATATAAGATTTTATAATAAGTGATGATTTAATATAGTATCAGAGCAAAAATCATCTTATTTTAATTAAATATTCCATATATTAAAACTCACTTATTAAGAAAAAGTTTGAGCCCACAACAAGAGAGTGTAGAAACATTAATAAATTTTTTTTTATTATTATTTACTTAAGCTTTCGAAATAAGTGGTATGTGATTTAACATGTTATATTTCAAGTTATAGTGACTACTTTTCTCTTAAAAATGCTTCTCTCTCTTGTTTTAAGAGAAAGAAGCTCTTATAAACCCCGTGTGGTTTTCTCCCTATCTAATTGTGAGATCTTTCTACTCCTTGGTGATGAAGACCTTTTTTTTTTTTTTTGTGTTTGTGAGCGGTGAAGAAGACATTTACTCATTCATCAAAATAATAATAATAATAATAATAATAAGACACTTCAAATTCAAAAACTACCAATTATTCTAAAAATTTAAACCATTTTATATTGAGAAATTTAACCATATATATTATTCTAGCAATTTCATTAGATCTTATAGATAAAATTCTGGGTGAAGCTGGAAGTAAAAAACAAACTAACAAAGAACTAAAATATTCCATCATTTTAAGAAGGTTGGTGCAAATACTAATGAAGGTCAGGAATTTTTTGGGGCCCAATGGTGTAATGAGATGCTGCCCTTTTTAATATTAAAGCAATCGATCACCAACTAATTAAGCCAGGAGAGAATATGGAAAAAGACATTTGACCTATTCCATTGTATTCTCACCAAAACCTATACTAACTACTTGGAGTTGATTGGATGATCTCAAAGCTCGATAACAATTTGTCAAACCCATTTCACCTTGATTACTTAAGGCATTGAAAATTGCCTCCATTTAATATTTTCATATCCTCCATCACCTACTCTAAACTAGTTGCAATCTATAACAATGTATCGAATTAATAAATAATGTTATAAATTATATTTTATTTTATTATTATTATATTAGGTTGATGTGACAATGTCAATAAAATTTTAGAACATTCTTATTTGGTTTCCTCTTATCAATAAATTTTGGATCATTTTATTACTTTCATCCAGCTCCCTACTTTGAAGAAAAAAGTAAGGAGCATGAAATAGTTACCTACTAATAGGAAACCATTTCACTCCCTACTATTCTTTTTTATAATAAAATATTAATTTTTCTCTCCAACTTTTTAATTTTTTTAATTTTATTTATTGGAGAAAGAATAAAAAAAATTCTTAGCATATTAATATTTAAATAAAAAAATCAAAGTAGATTCCTAATTTAGGGAGCTAGATATAGTTGTTTAGAAAAAATGACTCTCTAAAGTAAGAAAAATTAATTTTACTCTTTATTTTAAAGATAAAAGTAAGAAGGCAGATGAAAATACTCTTAAAACAGCCTTTGTTAAAAGTAGCATTATTCTTGTTAAAAACAAAAACAAAAAATCAAAAGACTTACTCGTACAGTTACGTCAACAAAATAAAATAACAATGTAATTTCTGACATTATCCTTCCATTTTCTTAAGATTTTCCTGTTTCACTGACTTTTGCATCATCAGTGTGTGAAATGATGTTGAGGCCTTCTTTATCTCTTAGTATTTGGTTAGATTCTTTAGTAATGAATGTGAATGTACAGGCCCTTTTTTGGTTTGCCATCCCATTACCATTTTTCATTACCTTTATCATCTCAATGACTTTATTATCAGGTCAAGCTGTTTGTGACCGACTATTTATTGGAAATCAACAAAATATTACATCAATTTTTATGCTCCAAGGATGTAGATCTTGAAAAATCATTGATTACTATAATTTTTATTACACTTCCTTATGAACTATCGTGATAGTTTACGTGATACTGTCAGTCTGTCATACTAAATACAATTAAATTCAATTATTTAATTATTAACATAATAATTACCACCTAAACTTACAAATTATGTGGACTAATATATTAATTGGTAAGAGATTTACATTCCTATCCACACTCACAAATCTTTACCAAAAGTAATTGCTGTTAAAAGGGCGTGAAAATTGGCTTAAATTAAGCTCTAATCAATATCAAGTCCATTGCATCTTTCCCCAAAGATTGTGAAGGGGGGTGGGAGGGGGGGTGGGTTGAGTCCATGCCCTAAATACGGTAATTTGACTAAAAATGTTAAAAGACAAAAAGGACACTTACCACGTGCTACACAAAGTGATCCACGCGGCCACTCTCCCCCAAGACGCGCTCCTCACGAACGAAACTTGTGGGTCCACTTAGACACGTCATCTGACCCACTTTGCACGTCATTCGTCACGTGCCTTAACCTCCATCATTTGTTCACACTTTCCTATCCAACCACGCACTATCCACCACGCGCCTTCCTGTCCATTTACCATACTTTCCTTCTTGAAATTAAACAGAAATTCAATTTAAAAAAAAAAAAAAAAATCTTTGTCTTTTTATGCGTCATTTGATGGGTAGACATTTAAATATAACTTACTTAACCAAAAAAGAAAAAGACACAACAAGTACAATTTTAATACTTATTATAATCATTATTTTTGTAGCCACTTTAGACCTCATTGCACGTAGCTAATGGTGCCAAAGAACAATGGAAAGTGACATTTTTCACTCAACCGATCTTTATGGTGTCCTTTTCTACCTGTCTTAGCTATCAAATTTCAACAAAATTACATTCTTTTTTTTTTTTTTTTTTGGGTATTTTAATTTAAACATAGACTAAAAAAGTCAAAAATGGCTAGTGAAAGACAACAAAGTTCATTCGCATGTGCACTTGTGCAGTCTCTATGAGCTGCTGGTGAAGAAGAAGATCAAGGACTTTCTGGCCCCTTCTACATCTTTTGCTGGATTGGGTTAGCAACTTCAACTGCTCATATGCCTGAGAATCACGAAATAGGGGTTTAATAATAACCTTGATGTTTGGCTCAAATAGTAAGGGTTTTTCTTACAAAAATAAAAAAATAAATAGGAAGGATTTTGATTTTGATAGCATTTTCATCAGGTATAAGGTTTAAGTTTTATTGCGTGTAAACAATTTTTGAGGTCACGCCCAACAAAGTTAGAGTCTTATTTGATTCGTATGAAAAATGCGCTTTGTACAAATCTGAGATTTGTCTAACAGGAGCGAGTATATAAAATAGCCTTGCTTTAAAGGAGTTTCTCGTTACTTTAAAAAAAAAAAAAAAAGCAATTTTGTTTATTCAAAATTTTTTTAGATGTACTACAAAATTCTCATCTTCACTAAGCATGATTACTTCTTTTTATATAGTTTTATAAAAATGAGTGTCACGTAATAATTTTTATTTTAGTGACTGATATAAAAAATGTCACATCAGTTTATAAACATAATAAATATCTTGTAAATAGTCATACGTTTAACAATTCATATTTCAGTAGCTAACATGATAAGTATTATGTATTGTCACGTTAATTTATAAAAGATTTATAGTAAAAATAATAATACACTTATTATCAGTGTATGATGAGAGGCTGTCTTTTGTTAATTTCCTTCCTCTCATATAAGTTGGATTCAATCTTATTACCATTTGAAATCAATTGACATTCGTCAATGCCATCAATCTCATCATTGTGGTTACACATTGCCGATAAAGTTATGGACAAAAATTAGCTACAAATTGGTTTGTAGCTAATTGCTACAAACCAATCTAATAAAATGACATGTGTCATTTAGCATGTGAGAAGCACATGTTTTTTTAATAACATGTGCTTCACTCATGTTTTTTTTAATAACATTAATAAAAAACATGTGCTTCTCACATGTTAAGGGACACATGTCATTTTATTAGACTGGTTTGTAGACAAACCAGTTTATAGCTAATTTCTGTCCTAAAGTTATTAGCTTTTTTTTCTTAATTTGTTTTGGATTATATTTTTTTTAATAAATGTTTTGATGTGACATAAATATTTTAATATCTGTATATATATTCTCCAAATTTGGAATAAAAAAACCAGTGTGCATTTGAAAGAACCAAATTTAAAATTGTGTGTGTGTATTTTTTTTTTCATGGGAATACATCTTCTCCAAATTTTGAATGAAAAAGTTATTTACTTATTTTTTTTATTTGGTTGAATCTTATTTTATTAGTTTTGCATTAGACTATTATACATACATTGTTGTTTCGTTGCACCACCATATATTAATGTTAATGCTTTTTCTACCTGCATTTGTTTAAATAAAAAGGTGTAAATCCTTTCTGTATTAGCCATTAATATTGCAGGAAAAATATTTATATATATGGAGATTCTTCCTAATTTGCTTACTTTTTTTTTCCTTTTTTTTTTCTAACTAATTTGCTTACTTAAGAAGCAAGAAAGTGAGCATATGCAGCATTATAAAATGTTGATTAATTATCCACTAGGGTTTGGTTAGTGTAGTAAAATATTTCCTGCATGATGAGTGGGTGTGATTGTCTGCTTGGCTTGCAAATATTTATTAATAATATCTTCTGCCTATGCTTTATGGGTTGGATGGTGGGTTGATCAAAACGACAAAATTAAAATTTTTTATAAAATATATGTCGTGCATAAATGTGATATTTTACAAAAACATGTACAAATTAAAAGATGGAGAGGGGATTTCTTTTTCTGTTTAAGTGAATATTTTCAAACTCATTATTCTGCTTGTTCCATTTATTTGCTGGCATTGTGAACTCCTCCATAAAAATAAAAAATAATAAAAGTTTTTTTTTTTTTGACAATAAAAAATTGGGATAAGAATAAGTTGGGTTAGAGAAAATATTTTCAACTCATCCTAATAAATTGACTTATGTTTATAGAACATGTAATTTTCTATTAATTATTCTTTTTTTTTATTAATTATTCTTTTGTAGAGAATATCGAGATAATAATAATTGAAAGTTATGAATTTCATGAACGTGATGCAATCATGATGTTGAAGTTAGACTTTTTATTGAGCAAAAACTATTCCGGCCCTAATGATAATAACGAAGACTAGAGATACACATGAATTTCTTCCTTTTCTTTTTTTCTTTACTTTTTTTTTTTTTCCTAAATTTTAAAAAACACGTATCACTTCCTTATAAAGTTAAACTTGATTCCCTTCTACATCATTACATTTTTTTTTCGTACTCGAAGGAGTACTAATTAACAGATATGATGGTCCCTGATTAAAAAAAAAAAAACCAGATATGGTCCTGCCCTGACAATTAATATATATGGTCCCAATACGACAATAGTATGAGAGTTGGGCCAAAAATAATTGTCACACCCACCTTCATGGAATACTTTATACTTAAAAGTTCAAAAAAAAAAAACCCAAATCCATTGAAAACTTGTTAAAAAACTATTATTATTAAAGCTCAAATTAAGAACACTGTTAAATAAAAGTTGTGTAAGAGAATAACATATATATATATATAAAATTTTCATAACCTAATGTTAAATTTGATTGTGATGACTTGATAGTGTCATGCATCATGCTAGTTTGCTTAAATTTGATTAGGATGACTTGATAGTGTCATGTGTCATGCATCATGCTAGTTTGCTTAAATTTGATTGGGATGACTTGATAGTGTTATGCATCATGCTAGTT
This sequence comes from Betula pendula, assembly GCA_900184695.1. Lineage (NCBI taxonomy): Eukaryota > Viridiplantae > Streptophyta > Magnoliopsida > Fagales > Betulaceae > Betula > Betula pendula. The sequence continues at coordinate 721,257 of FXXK01000001.1, forward strand.
TGCTTAAATTTGATTGGGATAATTTGATAGTGTCATGCATCATGTTAGTTTGCAAAAAAATTATAGTAAAAACAGTATTACTCAAAACATTTTTCTAAATTAATTGTGATAAAAGGTTAAGTAGATCCATTGAAAACTTGTTAAAGAACTATTATTATTATTAAAGCTCAAATTAAGAACGTTGTTAGATAAAAACTATGTTAGAGAATAACATTGAATACATATATTTTTATTATAAGTTTTTCGTAAACTAACATTAAATTTGATTGTGTTGACCCGATAGTGTAATGCAGCACGCTAGTTTGCAAAAAGATTATAATAAAAACAGCATTACTCAAAGCATTTTTTCTAAATTAAATGTGATAAAAGGATAAGTGGGTTTGAAGAATTCAAGTTTGTAAAAATTACTCAACCCCCACACAAACCATTTAATAATGAGATCAAAATCTTCCCATTTTTATTCATGTATTGTTGATATGTTAGAATAAAATCATGGATGAGATATATATATTTTGTTTTGTGATGTTAAATTAGAGCCATAATTCACAAAATTTTGGATACCAACTCAGAATCACAAAAGCCATTATTGCATAATATCCACAGAATTTATATTTTCCTTTTTTTGAATAAGCAGACAAAAATCCCAAAAATATTGCCCTGATTATCATCTATTTCCTTCTTTGTCACGAAAGTTAAAAAAAATACATTTATTTTTGTCTAAAACAGTGAAAATCAATCACAAATAATAAAAGAAAAAGAAACCCCCCCCACCCCCCCCAATTAAGCAAAATCCCCACCCATGCAGTCGGTGGGAGAGACCCATACAACCAATTCCAAACTTCTCCCAAACACCACAAATAATACTCTATCGAAGCCCACTTCTTTCTCTCTCTCTTTCTCTCTCTCTCTCTCTCTCTCATACACACGGAGACAGAGACAGAGACAGACACACACTCTCACACGCACATCCAGAGAGCAGCCGATCCCGTCGTGCCACGTCAGATCCCCACCTCTATCCGCCGCACATTCCCACCGGAATGCCATTTTCCGGCCACTCCAGGTCTCACCTCTCTCTCTATGAAACTCTCTCTCTCTGTCTCTAATAATGCTTCAATTTGTGTTAAAGTTTTTCTTTTTCCTTTTTTCTTTTGCATTTGTATATTTTTGCTTCGAAGTGTGATATTTTGTTGTTGTTTTTTTTTTTTTTTCTTTTTCTTTTTTTTCTACTTTTTGATCTCTCGCTAATAGAATCTAATTCACTCTCTTTTTAGATTTGCTTTTTGGCTGCTCAAGCTTGCAGCTTTTTAAGAACTGAAAATTGTGCTTTTTGTTTCAGTCTACTTTTATTCCCTCATTATTTTTTGCTTTTTATTGGGGATCTAAAAAAGTTGGGTTTCTTTTTTGGGTATGTTTCAATTTGTTTCTTAGACTGAATATGAATCATTTTGGTTTATTTCTGATCTGGGTTTTGTTGAATGAAATCTTGGGCACTTGAGCATTTAATGGTAGTTTTACCAAGTATCAGATTCAATGTAGGGTCTTTGAGGCTTTGATCAGTGTTGCTTAGCCAACCTCCCTCAAACCCTCTAAAAAAGAGTTACTTTATATATATATATATATTATATATTATCAATGGAATATTTTAATTTAGCTACTTTCAGTTTGATCAGGGAATCTGGTGACGCATGAATTGATGTGATATTTCATGTGTATATGCTGAATTTTCTCTCTGCGTAGAAATGCACGGTTTTTTTTTTTCCTCAATTCTCACTTTCACATGAATCTAGGCCAAAACCAGTATTTGAACAACCATTCTCCCTCTCTCTCTCTCTCTCTCTCTCTCTCTAGATTGCACCTGGGTTTGAGTTTGAAACTTGAAGCTCTAAAGGTTTTTGGTAAGGAAGTGCAGGATTATTTTGTATTTATGCAAGATATGTGTGATCAGAACTACAATCTCTTGTTGTTGTTTTTTTCCGTTCATTTGTGCAGAATTGTATGTGTATGAACTTAAAAAAAAGTATGTGTGTTCCTATGTATGTATAACTTTTCTATGTACCATCTAAAAATCAACCAGTTCACTTCTTTATGTTAATTGTGCTGTTGTTACACTAATTTTTTTTTTGTCTTGAATCTACCTTTTCCTTCTTTGTTGTTAGCTGTTCCTATTTCTTGTTATAATTGCACTTTTTATTATCTTTGCAGCTTTACTGTTGATGAGCATTTTGGGAGTAGTTTTTTTAATCCTTCTTTATAGAAGGAAAGATAGTATTTTGCGAATAATTTTCTCAAATATTGTCATTACAGGTGTTTAAAATGAATGGGATTCAAAACAGAAAATCTCACACTGCTGAGAAACCCTTTCCAGGATGTCTCGGAAAAATGGTCAACCTCTTTGATTTGAATTCAGGGATTGCTGGAAACAGGCTGCTTATGGATAAACCGCATTGTGATGGTAGTTTTCCCTCTCATATTTTTCTTCATTCATTTATTTAATTTTTTTTATTTTCGTGAAAGTTGTCTGCTTAGATTCATGTCTCATATTCAAAAAGAAAAATTCTCAACCAAAAATCTTTGCTGATCTGTGTTTTGGTTATAAGTTAATCTGTGAATTCTTGAGAAGATATGGGCATCTTGTCATATTAATCATGATATCAAATTTGTTTTGACACTTCCCCCTCAGTTATCTTCACTTCTTTGATGTCATTCAAGTCCACCTATTTTTGGATTTCTTTTTTGCCCATTGTAATCCATTTCAGAAAGAACTATGTGAAATTTCCTTTAGCATAGTTACTTACAGGACCTAGCTTTCACTTACCTTATATGCTTCCAGGTTCTTGGAACAATTTAAATTATAATCGTGAAGAATTTTAATTTATTTTTTTTCATCTGTCTGGTCTGCTTATATTTTTGGCATGGAGCTTAAATCCCTTCAAGTTGATGTTGACTGCCTTCTTTGGCTTGTTCCATTGAGGCTTGTACTTTTTACAATGGTCTTTCTTTTACAATCTATTCCTAACTCTTTCTTGTCATGTTTGGAATCATGGTGGTTACTTATGGTTTCTTTAGTTGAATATTTTATTCTTATATTTTTCTAGCTGTTGTTGAGATGGTGGTTGATTGCAGGTTCTTCACTCTCAAGGAGTAGATCAGATGTGGCAAGGACATGGAGTCCACCTTTGGGAGATCAGATAGAGGATAAAGTGGTAAATTTTGGTGATGCTTGACTGTAATTAATTATAGATCAGTTAGGAAATAGCTTCTATGCTAGTCTCTCTGTCATTCATGTTCTGAATCATAATAAGCTCCAATGACCTGATTTATGTTGCATTTCTGTGGACTGTGCAGATTGTGTCTGACCCAAGGAGAACTTTGAGCAGGAAAGTGAATGGAATACCCATGAAGATGCTTATAGACCAAGAAATGTCAAAAGAAGGGGAGTTTAAGCATAATTCACCCAATGTGGTTGCCAAGTTGATGGGGCTTGACACCCTACCCCAGGCGCAGCCTGATTCAGCTGCTCAAAGAAACCATGCAAAAGGTTATTCACGACGTAGTCTAAGTCATTCAGGGATACCATTCGGATCCTGGCAGCAAGAAGATGGCTTTTCTGACAAGGGAATGCTATGTGAAGTTTATCAGTGTCCAGAACAGAACGAATATAAAGATGTTTATGAAATCTGGCAGCAATCTGAAAAGAAAAATTATGTAAGAGATGAATCACCTCAGAAAGGAAGGCATAATGAAAAGGTCAATGAGAAAAAGATGGCTCTTGTTCGTCAGAAATTTGTGGAAGCAAAACGTCTGGCTACAGATGAGAAACTTCGCCAGTCTAAGGAATTTCATGAGGCTTTGGAAGTTTTGAACTCCAATAAAGATTTATTCCTTAAGTTTTTGCAAGAACCAAATTCATTATTTTCTCAACATCTATATGATCTAAAGTCTATTCCTACACCTCCCGAGACAAAGCGTATCACTGTTCTTAGACCTTCAAAGATGGTTGACGGTGACAAATTTGTAGGATCAGGGAAGAAGAGTGATAAACAAATAAAGAAACCTGCCCAAGTGGGCCAGGCAGTTGTGTGGGACAAAATGGACACTGAATACTCTCCCACTTCCACCAATCAGAAAATTGATGATTATCCTGTTCAACCAACTCGAATAGTGGTATTGAAGCCTAGCCCTGCCAAGCCACATGAGATCAAGGCTGTTGTTTCTTCACCTTCCTTGTCACCTAGAATTTTACCTTGTGAAAGCTTTTATGACGAAGCTGAAGATGACGAGGAACTAGAATCAAGGGAAGTGGCAAAGGAGATTACCCGGCAGATGCGTGAAAATTTCATGGGTCACCGTGGGGATGAGACTTTGGTTTCTTCTGTTTTTTCCAATGGCTATACTGGTGATGAGAGTTCATTTAACAAATCAGAGAATGAGTATGCAGTGGGAAATCTTAGTGATTCGGAAGTCATGTCACCGTCTCCTAGGCATTCATGGGATTACATCAATAGGTTTGGTAGCCCTTATTCTTCTACCTCCTTTAGCCGTGCATCATGCTCTCCAGAGTCATCAGTTTGTAGAGAAGCAAAGAAGCGACTGTCTGAAAGATGGGCCATGATGGCATCAAATGGCAGTTCTCAAGAACAAAGACATGCCCGGAGAAGCTCAAGTACTTTGGGTGAGATGCTAGCTCTTTCAGATACAAAGAAGTTGGTAAGATCTGATGACAAGGATAGTAATGAGGACCAAGAACCAAAGGAATCGGTTCCGTGCTTAACTAATAAATTAAATAAAGAAGAAAGCTTGGTCGATTCTCCTAAAAATCTTCCGAGGTCAAAATCTGTCCCTGTATCTTCTACAGTAAATGGTGCCAGGCTCAGTATTGAAGTTTCTGATCCTGAGGCTGGCAAAACACGTGTTCCCAAGGAGCTGACAAAGGCAAAGAGTACGAAATCATCGTTCAAAGGGAAAGTTTCGAGTTTATTTTTCTCCAGGAATAAGAAATCAAGTAAAGATAAATCTGCTGCATCCCAATCTAAAGATGAATCTCAATCTGCCAGCTCTGAAACATCAGGATCTCCATTACATTTTCTTGGGGTGAACAGTGATGCTACTACTCAACCCATTAATGACGGCAGCCTTTGTCCTGCTCCACATGGATCATCAGGCAAAACTTCGCCAGATTTGATCAGCATGGGACAAAATCAAGGCACAGCAACTTGTGAGGTAGTATACAATCTTTTTTTTTTGGTTGTCATGCTTCTTTTTAGTGTATTTAAGATTTAAGGGTAGTTACTTACAGCAACCTCCCTCCTCCCCCCCCCCTGCCCCCCCAAAAAAGGGGGGGGGGGGGGGGGGTTGTACTATAGCTGCTATTGTTTTGGCAAGCTTTGTGGTTTGATTTTGATTGCTGTGTAACCTTGTCCATATTTTTCAAGTTAGCTAGCCTTTCTACGATAGTATTCTAACATATTACAGAGATATTACTGCTATATTGTGCATTCACCCATGGGAAATTCACCCTTCCTGTGCTTTCACCAGTTGCCCTCAACTAGTTAAACTATATACCCTTTTAATGAGTAAAGTGTAAAATGCTAAATATTCATAGGAGGTCAGTGGTGAACAGAGATCGTAGGCTGTGTTATGGGGTAGAATATATGTAACAAGGGCACTGATGCTCTTGATTGTCCAGTTGTAACAGCAAACAATTGACTCAATACATTCGCTTATCACCTTATTAATGGCTCCCCTAAATTTTGTTTAAATATTATCATTGTTTTTGTTGCTACTGATAAAGCAAATTAGTACTGTTTTTGTTGTTGTTGGTTTTTTTTTTTTGTAACCCTGAAAATCCTGTGATTATATCATTTAGCAAGAGTTATCTTTACTATTTGCAGGCAGGGTTGTCTGTAACCAAGCCTGTGCCTGGGGATATGAGTGAGAATCAGGACCAGCCAAGTCCGATTTCAGTTTTGGAACCACCATTTGATGACGACAACAGGTCTCTAGAGGCCTCTGGCAATACGAGGCCAGACAACCAGGGTATACTCTCTCTCTCTCTCTCTCTCTCACACACACACACACACTTTTAGCAATTTTCCTTTGTTTGACCTCATTCATTAACATCTTTTGAGTTTTCTTTCATTTAAACAGGAAGACAGTTGCCTATTAGGTCTAACTTAATTGACAAATCACCACCTATAGGATCAATTGCTCGGACCCTGTCCTGGGATGATTCTTGTGCAGAGACAGCCACTCGATATACAGTAAAACCTTTAGTTTCCCCATGTGTCGAGGAAGAACAAAATTGGCTCACCCTTGTCCAATCACTACTATCAGTGGCTGGTCTTGATGGCGAGGTTCAATCTGAGATATTTTTTGCTAGATGGTTTTCACATGAAAGCCCCTTGGACCCATCATTGAGAGACAAATTTGCAAACCTTCACGACAAGGATTTTCTGCACGAGGCTAAGCGGAGGCAAAGGAGATCAAACCGGAAGCTTGTATTTGATTGTGTCAATGCTGCACTAATGGAAATCACAGGTAATGGGTTAGACAAGTGCCTGATGAGAAGGCCATGTGATGGAGCCAACAGCAGGCTCTTAGAGGGTGCATCTGCCATGCTGGTGGACCGGGTGTGGACCCAAATGCAGGAATGGATTTCCACCGAGGGGAGTGGCGTTTTGGGTGATGGTGGGGACGGCAACAGCCCAGTGGTGGAGAGGCTGGTGAGAAAGGAGGTTGTAGGGAAAGGGTGGATTGAGCTTTTGAGACTGGAAATAGATAATGTAGGAAAAGAAATAGAGGGGAAGTTGCTGGAAGAGCTGGTGGAAGAGGCTGTGGTTGATTTGACAGGTAGGGTGTGAACTGTGAAGAGGAATTGCATTCTTTTTTTTTTTTTGTTATATATTTATTGTAACTCTATTATTTGTGTATTTGATTTTCGACAATGATGGTCCTACTCACCTAATCTGTTTAGTATTTGCTAATGTTTAAATTAGTATTTTGATTTTCAGATAACCTGTGTAAATGTATCAGCTACTTCAAGTTGTCTTTACTGTCAGATCTTCCTGTCTTTTATAATATCCTTATGGGGATTGACAGCTTAATTCAGAGCTGGGTTGTTGGTTTGTTAGTCAAGGTATTCATGGCCAGAGACCAGAGTCATGATTTGCATGTGACTCATGTGAGGAACACCCTCTGGACTTGTTACTTTGACCCACTGCCTTTGAATGATTCAAATTTTTGCATATTATAGTGGTGGGATTGTGGTCTGAGTTTACTGCACAATTATTCTACTATTGAAGATCTACCATGTCAAGTGGAGACGGTTGGTGAGAGTTAATTGGTAGGTTGAAGTTACAAAGAATTTCTCAATAATTGAGTATATATGAAGAATGTTGAATAAAATCTTTGAATTTTCTGTCACATAGGAGAGTTGGAATGTGACAATCACCTGTCTAATTTGGTCAAATGAATCAATTTTAGGTTCTTGAATCCCTTCATTTTTCCTGTAAGGGTTTGCTGCTAATTAATTTTAACGGACTGGTTTGGTAACAGTTTTGAATACGCTTTTTTATAAAAAAAAAATAATAATAATAATAATTAACACTTTTCTTAAAATCATTAACAAATAATTTAAAATACGACACAATGCTTTTCAAATGTGGACTCTATTAAAAAACATTTTTTACTTTTATATCACATCACCTTTTCAAATCAAACCAAAAAAACTTTTCAAGAACTTTATCAACACTATTTCCTCCCCCAGCTGTTCTTTCCACTTATAATACTGGTCATGTTTTTTGTTTTTTATATATATATATATATATTAATACTGGTCATGTTTAGTTGGCCATGACTAGTTCTATAAAATCTTTAATTTCTTAATACTGCTTGGTACTTGGTAGCCAAAACTGATATCATCCAAAACCGCTGGTGAGACTTGATACTATGGTTGTAAATAGATTAACATGGTGATTAGAAAAAAAAAAAAAAAAAATTAACATGGCGATTAGTTCATAGAATCTAACATTTTCTTCGACATCTACATTTCAGGAATATATGAAAATCTAAATTTCCAAGAACGTGACTATTCCCATATTTGAGAATGATTAGGAATATGATAGAATTTTTTAGAATATGAAATTCTAATGTTTGATTTACTCCTAAGCATCTTCCTTTAGGAATATTTTGACAAACTATATGCTTATTTTTGTAGGAGTAAAGGCTGACTTATTTCTTTTTTAAAAAAATTAATAAACAAAAAATAGAGACATAGCCCCAATGCAGACAAAAGTGTCCGTGCAACTATCCTAATAAGATAAAGTTTGTCACGCGGCCATCTTAATAAGATCGTGGTGGCCAGGCGGCCACCCCTGCGGAACAGAGGTGGTCATGCAGCCACCCTCTTTCTCCTTGTTTGAGGGTGGCCAATAGCAACCCATTCCCCTCCTTTGAGGTAGCTGCATGGCCTCCTCTACATTTTTAATTTTTAAAATTTTTTATAAAGAAGAAGCTGTGCTCTATATTTGAAAAAACAAACATGTGTTTTTCCAAAATAAACACATTTAACTTTTATTTATTTGAAAACAAAACACTTTTTAAAAAATTTAGCAAACAATATTCTTGTATGAACCCACAAAAAATTCTTTTCAAGTGTGAATCTACCCGAAAACACTTGTCAACTTTCTATCACATAAAAAGAAATTGAAATTAAAAAAAAGTTTTAACTAACATAGAATTCAGTTTTATGTGACCTAAATATTTGAGATTAGTCTACTTATGATTCGAATTTAGTAGAGATCTTTATCTTTTGAGATCCAGAGTTATTCGTCAGCATCAAATATTCAGTATTATTCTCTTCTCTTCTGTAATTTTAGAATATATAATTAAAAAAAAAAATCCCCCATGAAAAACAGAAATTCCTGGTAACTTTAGTCAAATGGGATAAAAACATTTTTAAAAAAAAAACATAGGGTGCACTTCTCAAGAAGTAAAAGAAGAATAAAGGTAATTAGAAAAACGAAAAAAAAAAAAAGAGAGAAGAATATTAAAGGTAGTAGAAAGAGTAGCAGCCAAAATTGTAATACCCAATGTGTAGGCAGGGCCAAGAGGGTCCTGTGACTTCCAATAAGTTGGCTATTATATATATCTCTCTGTGTGATCGAAGTCACTCAGTTCAGTCTATTCACGGGCCAGGTAAATTTATCAGGGGAGACACAGAGTTTAAAACATGAAAGGAACAAGAGATTTGTGCGGTCCTGTGAGAGATAGAGAGAGAGGGACAAGAGATTTGTGTTGTCTCATATGGAGATAGAAGGGCCGTGGGATTCACTTGTCCTGAAAAATTTAGAATGCGGAACCTAGCTGTCCCGAACAGGTGAGCTCCACAACTCACTTTCTTTCGCTGTCTAAATTTTTGTGAAATTTAGATAGCTTAATAACAAAAAATCACAATCAATGCAATTCCTCTCCGATCCTTACAGTTCTTTGTACACTTTTTTCAAGACAAGAATCTTTTGTTATTAGACTGTCTGAATTTATGCCCAAACTTTAGCTTAAGAGATGGGTAGCGAGATCCACTTATCCTGGACAACCTTGGATGTAAAACTCACTTGCCCAAAACATATGGGCTCCACAACCCCCTCTCTTATGCTGTCGAATTCTTTGTAAAATTTCTCAATCCACATCTTTGTTGCCCTTTTTCAAATTAGTACAGTTTTATGAAACCATGTCCTGTGGCTATGCCTTAGTTTCATAGTAAAGATGAATAATGGGCATTTAAAATTTAATGTTTCTTTTATTCCTTATTTCTATAAGCAGTCAGCACACAACAATTTACACTTGTTCTAAGAGCTTTTTTTTTTTTTCCTAAGAAGGTACCGGGGGAAGTTGATAGAAGCAAGATGCCCTAGTTCAAGAATTGTATAACATAGGGGCAACAATTTGGGTTCACGTTTTAGGTTTGAATCGTGTCAAAGCATTTGTATAAAATTATATAGGTCAATTCTAACTCAATCTATTTAATTAAACAGATCAAACCCATTAACCCTATCCTTTCTAATTTGCCAAACCCTAATAACAGACAAGCTACAAGGAAAAAACCAGGACATCTTGCTTCTAGGAAATTTTTTTTTAAAAAAAAAAAAAAATTGGTGTCCCTATAAAAGTTTTCAAGAGTTTGATCATGACACCGGAAACATAATGCCAAGACAAAAGATTTCCCACAAGGGACAAGAGCACCAAAACTTGGGCCATCTGTTCAGAAGGGAATAAGAATATTGCAGATGGCAGAAACAAGCATTTGTAGCTAGAAATTCAAGCGGGAATTACCCATTACCAGCCAAGGCAGTAGTTGTTAAATTCAAACACAGTCAACAAGAGATCTCGTGACTGTCGGCACTCGTGCTGTCGAAATCAACGAATATCATAATCATGGGATTCCTAACTGCTGATGGAAGCCACGGAGACAACATGAAACCAACAATTTTTTTTTGTAGGTGAACCAGCAAAAGAGAATCCATAGCATACTGACTGAGAGAGAGACAGAACATTGCAGGAGTAGTCATGTGCATGGGCGTGAGCCCACACACTTGGGCTTTCAACTAGGGTTCAGAGTGTTTGAATTAACAATGACAATTCATGTTCATGTAGACTATATACATCAACTATAACTCAACTTATTTAATTAAACGAGTTAGGCCTTCAACCCTAACTCACTAATTTCATGTTAAATTCACAGATTATGTAAAAAATTATCAACTTTAAATGTCACGTGCCGGATTCAGATCGTGTAGAAACATGACTATAAGATATATATAAATCAATCATAACCCGACCAATTTAATTGAACAGGTTAGGCTCCTCAATCATAATCCACTAATTTTGTGTTGGATTCATTTCGAGTTCGTGAATCATATCAAAAATTACACGTATTGAGTGTCTTGGGTGAGTCAATATGCGTGTATATAGTTTCAATCAATTCTATAATAGCATTGTGAATTTGTAATTGAAGATTTTGATATCTCCAGTGACAAGTTTGATGATCTTGCAACAATCACCTTCCTTTGTCTCTTGAAGTCATCTTTCTTATTTCAGTAAACTGCAAACCAATAAAACAGGGTCTATACACAGCAAACATTAGAACCACTCACAAATTACTTTGAAAGACAATGAAAACAAAGCATTAACCATAACAACAACCTTTCTTGTTTAACAATACACGTCATCAGGACCTTTCCTCAGACAACAATCTCAAGTTACCAAGCACACCTTCAAATGACTATATACATCACAAACTTTTTCAAAAAGCAAAGAATGAAAAATCTACACAGCAATGATATATACTCAGGTATCAACTTAGAGGAGAGCATACTGCCGGTCTTTTTCTGCCTTGTGAGATGGAAAACATTCTCTGATCTTCACTGCCTTGAGTTTGTGTTCACTGATGCATTCTGATTCGTGCTCAGTCCATACTGCAGGTGAAAATACAAAATGGCATGATTATCTAATTTTACTGGCAATCACAAGAGAGGCTCCACAAACAACAAATAATGACAAAATCAGGAGTATTCAAGGAAAACAGTAGTGAAGCTCAACATTGTTCTGTTCATATGTATTAAAGTACAAACTAAATAAATTGTTTTGGGATCTTTGTAGGGGTGTCTTGTTGTTTTGGGTTTGGGTGTTTTTTGTAGTTTCTGGTGTATACTCCCGGTGTACGTAGGAGCTCTTTTCTTTTTAATAAAATCTTACTTACCAAAAAAAAAAAGTACAAACTAAATAAATTGTCGGCAAGCATGTCATTGCTTAGGTGCAAAGATTGGGTCAGAAAAATGAATTCTTTTGAGAAATTTTTGACCTAAAAAAGGTTTGAAATATGAAAGTTCCTCAATTCTTACTGGCTACCAAGATGGTCATACATCTCTGTGCAAAGCCAATCTCAGTCACAAATTAAACATACTTGCACAAAATCTGTAGTGATCATTTTGAAATGGATATCTACAAGCTCATACTGTTTCCTCATCTAGCATATAATTGTCAACCAGATAAGAAGAAATCAAATCTAAGGTGCCGAACAATGATAATTTATTTGAAAAAAATTAGAGAAGCAAAGTCTGTTTGTGTTTTTCTATGTATGTGTTTCTCACAAATGTAGGCAACAAGGTTAATTTTTTAAAAGAAGTGTCCCTGATAACTATAGAAGGAATCAATAATTCACACCACAACTGGACTTCCGAGAAGAGACTTGCATACAATGGCAATAAAAAGTAAAAACAAAATGTAGGATCTCAATTTGGTCGATGTTGTATAACTGGCAATAAGACACGTACCTCGAAAATTGTATATAAGTTGGACCGTCCAATTATTACTGCCTTTGAGTTTAGGTATTTTTCTCTTCAGAAAAAGCTTATTTACTAATTAATGCTTTGAACTGCACATATTTGGGTAGATTGCAGGAAGCCTAACGCATTATGTTAAAACCTGTTGTGACCTGAACAGATCTAGTTAGTGTAATTTATACTTCAAGGTACCATGCCCAATTGTAAAATTGTAATTATTCAAACTAGCATCTAATCCACATGGTACTTCATTTCATATGATATGGTTGTTCTAACATTCATCTTCCATTAATAATTGGAGCCTATACTTAATTTGTCATAAAATGGACTTCAACATTAATAAATAACCCCAAAATTAAGACTAGTTAATATTAAAAAGAAAAGTCATAAAGCTTATATAGGATTTTTTTTTTTTTATGACATGGAAACCCACCAAAGTAGGACCTTTTAGACCCACCCCTGGAGTGGGATACACAACCCCACCAACCAGAACTATGTATTAGGAGAACTATGTATTAGGTAATCCAGGGGAACTCCTAGTGTGAAATCAAACCCAGGATGTTCAAGTCTACAGCTCATCTCAAGCTTGCCCTTTGACCACTAGGCTGCACCTTGATGGCTCATAAAGCTTATTTATATATGATTAACTTAAGATTACCCTTTTTTTGATAGGTATATGATTAACTTATGATTACTATTAAAAGCAAGATACCTTCTCCCTTATCCGTGAGCTCCAGATGTCAGAATGAGTCCCTCTGCCATCACCCTTGTTTGACCCAGATGGTTGGCTTGGTTGTGAATTTAGCAGTGGCTCCCAAGCTCTACCCCTACCATCATAGTCATCCTCACAATCAAAATCAGTTCTCCGAGTAGAAACCATGGCTCGCAGAATTACCGATAGTAGTAGAGATAATGCCTGAAATTGTTAGCAACAAAGATTTATGTAAGAGGGAAAAAGAGAGAGAGAGAGAGAGAGAGATCCAATTAACCTATGACAGATAGAAATGCAACCCTTGCTCGTTCAGGTTATTTTCATGCAATGAAACCTGGTAAGCAAAAATCTCTAATGAATAGGCATAATTTATTGGAGAAATAGAAACAATAGAATATTAATGATACTGTTATAAACATGTAAGGAAGTGACACAAAAGACAATGCTATCAAGGGGTGTGAAGGTCTGTTGCGGCGATCCATATTTGCATTGGTTATTTCCCTTAAATAAAGTAGTCAAAACAAATAAGCATTTTCATAGTCTCTTATTCTAGCTACCCAATTCATTTGACATGGTAATATCCTTAACCCAACATCATTAGAAGCTAGACAAAAGACATTTGTAACATCCTCTGCACCAGGACACCTGCCTTATAAAGCACTTAGAACCCTATGGAATTAGCAGCTTCAAATTGAATACTAAGAACCAATATCATAAACTCTGGTTAACAAGGCACTGGGTGCATCTCCTCAAACTACAGTTGGGACTTGGAACAATTGTGTTCACCTTTTCCAAATTGGCTGGAAGACCCTAAACGGGTAGAATGAACTTAAGGATGGAGTCCAAGCAATCAAAATTAGAATCTAAGAATCTTTAGGGGCTAAGGCGGATTGAAGTTCAGGAGTTGCTATTCAAATGAAGAGCTGTGGTTCCCTCAAGATATTCACGTTCAATGCTAACCGGAAACTAGTATGCCTTACTTTGCAGTATGGGTACAGGAAGTGAGATGATACTTTTCCAATAATGAAGGTTTATGTTGTAAGAAGACAACATTAGGTAATGACAACCAAAGTAAGAGGCAGAACTCATACTGTCTGTTTTTGCTTCTAATATGAGCCTCATTTGTTCATTCTTGTGTCAGTAGCTGTTGTAATCAACTTATCAATAAAGCGTTGAGACGACAACTCGAAAAGAAAGTTACAATGTCCAGAAACAGCATAATGTTCTTTGCTAAAAGCAATATTTCAGGTATCGCCAAACAAAGGTGGTATATGTTTCCATCTACTCCAGTAGCATTATCCCTTTATGTTCACCTGCTTCTATCTCATAACAAGAGTTGCAAGTCAAACACAAAGGACAATTTGTCTTCTAAAATATAGCAATAATTTTTTGAGCTAGAGCTCATTGGGGACTTCTCAGTCTGATATAAAGAAATTAAAAACAGATTGATGAATGACATCCTTAGAATAGAGTACAACATACCTGAATTACAACCACAGCAATACCAACCCATTTACAGATATCAATATTGACTTCAATGAAAGACCGAAGGCTCTCAAGTTCACCAGTCGGATCAAGTGGAAGATCCTATAGAGGTAGCAAACATATTATATTATTATTATTTAGGATAAGCACGTAGGATGAAGCCAATGCCCCCACATACTAGTGAATTACATTAAAAAAAATAATAATAATACCTGTTCCCAATGACGATCAATTCCAATGAATGCCACCAGAGCCGCTTCTAGTAGTATGAGTACAGTTATGAGGACAGTATACTAACATTTTCAAAAGGTTAAAGGAAAAGCCAAAATAAATAGGATTATAAGCAAAACCCACAATTTAAGCGCTTAAAATGCATTCAATTCAACTAGCAAAATGGATGGGACAGAGACATTACAACACTATATCAAGTTCAAAGATCAAAAAGAGTTTTAGTTCACAAAAATACAAGAGATTTATTTCTCAACCAACATAAGCTGGAAAAGAGAAAAACTATAGAGTTCCATATATGTAGGATACAAAACACAGACAGCAGCCATGGATTACTTCAGCAGCAATGCAACCTATCAAAGTAATGCAACACAAGATAATGCCCACTCCCATGAAAGAGTAGATGAACCTGCCACCAAAAAGAAGCACCAAATTAATAGTCATAGGGGCCCCATCTGATCCCAAACTTCCACACAAGAACCATGGAAACCACAAGGGTACATCGCAAATCAACCAATAACAGACTGCAAGCCCAAATTTCAATAAAGTAAACACCACCTAGTTAAATCGCAGTGGATACTAACCAGCAGTTAAATGAATAGTATGAAATTCACCCAAAGCCTAGCACAACACCACTCATAATTCAATGAACAATTCAACAAGCAAGCACATACAATCTTAATTCCAATAAAACATAGAAGACCCAAAATACCTACAATAGCAAACATTCACAAAAACATGGCTAAAGTTGAACAAATAATAATAATAATTCGAAGCTCATAAATGCATTTCCAAATTTCGAACTTTAATTCCACCCAATAATTAATATTTACAACAGCATTAAATTCAAATACATCCGTACCAACTTCATTCAATACCAACAGAAAAGGACAAAAAAAAAAAAGATAAATAAAATAAATTTCAAAAATTTTAGTACCAAGGAGCGGGAAGCTGGAACGAATTTAAATCGACCTCCAACCCAAACCCGCTATCGAACCCGGATACCATATCGGCCGCGAGATCGACGGTTGTGATGTGGTTGGAAACCCTAGCTGGCTCAGAACTCAAGAAAATGGACAGAGAAGAAGCTGGGGATGGAGCTGAAGGTGGTGGCGGTGGAGATATGGGAACGTCGTGGTTCCACTGGTTGAGCATCCATACGGAGTAGACTATGATCGAAACCCCAATGAAAGCTTGAAGAAAGTTGAGGAATTTGAGCACGAAAGCTAAGGAAATGTGGCAACAATTGCGTCGCATTTGTGAAAATTTGAAGATAGAAAATACTTAACAAAATTTGGGATTGAAACTTGAAACCCTAAACCCTTGTTAGAATTCGGAAGGGAAATTTGGCAATGAAATTCGAAACCCTAACGCAGATGAGAATTCAGAGAGTGTACAGTGTGTGTGGGTTACGTGTCAGTGTTTGATTTTTTTGCTTTTGTTTTTCTGTACTGTGCTTTTGATTTGGTATTTTCTTGAGAAGAGATAAATTAAATAATAATTTTAGAAAAATTGCTTTGTTTGGAAAAGTTTTTCAAAACCCTTTTCCCTTTGCAAATACTAAAAATTCTTTCAATATTAGTTATTCGAATCTATTTTTAAATCTAGCCCTCACCACTAATACGTTTTTTAAAATAAACCACAAAACTCTTTTTTAAATATAAAACAATTAAAATATATATATATATCGTAAACTTTTGACAGTCGAACAGCGGCAAATTGAGTTTTAATAAGTATAAATTAAGAGTTCGAAACTTTATTTACATGATATCTCTACATCTAATGATCTCCTAATTTTGAGAAAATTCTTAATTTGGTAGTGGGTTTTAACTTTATAACAAATAAATATACTTGGTTTCAAAATAAACTTATAAATCCTTGTGTATGCTTTTGTAACAAAATAATATTTTCACACAAACTTTAGTCATTTTTTTCAATGGGTGGTCAGTCACTCTTATTGACCGATCTAGGGTTGGTTATTTTAGAGTGTTGATAGATTATTGGTATAATCGGAATTTGAACAAAGTAATCATTTTGTTACAAAAGGCATATCATAGGGATTTAAGTTCATTTTGAAAGTACTTGAATTTATTTGCTACAAGATCAAACAATAAGGACCAATTTTAACAATTTTCCCTTGGTTGTGGTTTTTATTTTTTATTTTTTATAATAAACCTCTTTTTATACCAATTTGAGCATGTCTTTGTCATGAGCTTGTAACAAATATCTTTTACTAATATTCATCGAAATATCTATGTTTTTGAGTCAAAAGATGGAATTCAACGAGTACCTTTAAGACTTTTAAGTCCTTTCTATTTGTTTTTTTTTTTTTTGAAGGGAGTCCTTTCAATTTGTTGGCAAATGTTTGGAGTAATATTTTGCTAAATTCATGTGATAGACCATAATTGATGAAAAGATGAGTGTTATTTGTACCATCAAATTGTAATTTATATTTTAGTAATTGACATGATAAGTATCATATGAATTATTACATTATTTTTAAAAATGTGCAAATATCATATGTATTGTCACGTGACAAATTATATTTTAGTAATGATTGACGTGATAAATGTCACGTTACTTTGTCATATACTTGTACTAAAAGTCTAAAAGTTGTAATATCTCTAACAACATTTTTTTAAAAAATGTTTTTCATTACCTATGATCTTAATTTGCTTAAGCCCTTTATCTGGATTTGGACCTTCTTTGCTATTCTTTAGCCCAAGAAGAGCCCAACATGGACAAGCTACTAAAAGTACAAGTTAGCGAAGACAATTGAATCGGTCTACACAACACAAGAGTCAGAACATGACATAAACAATTTACCCCATTTTCACCATTTTCGATTAAAATATTTTACATGTTCTCTGGTCGTAAACATTATGGAAAATATTAAAGTATTAATTAAATAATTAAATTTTTATTTTTTATCAGCTCAAACTTTTTTAAGATAACTAGTAATTTAATACCCCTTTAATAGGTTGTGGAGTTTCCTTGAGGATTTGAAGGCCAATCTTGTGTTTGATGTATGCAAAATGATAAAAAAGTAAGAACTTGATATTTGATCTGCAAATGGGCCCTTAGATTCTAATATGGGCTTGGATTAAATGTGTTTTTGCAATTTGTTAGAGCATTAGCAGCAGCTTCCCTTAAGCTTTTCTTTAATGTAGGGAACAAAACCATTTTTTAGTTCCCTAGTTAAATGCACTCCACAGCAGCTTCTCTTCATCTTTCCCTACATGAATTAAATACTATTTAAATTAAATGGTAGAAGAAAGAGAGAGAAAAGAGAAATCATTTAAATATTGTTTTAAACAAATGGTAGAGGAGAGATAAAGTTTTTTATATTTTAATAATGTTAAGGGAACCACTTTTGGTTCCCTAGATGAAGGGAACCAAAAGTGGTTCCCTTGGTGTTTCTATAGTTTAGGGAACACTTAGGGAAGCTGCTGCAGGGACTTTTTTATATTTTTTTAACAGTTTTTCTTACACTAAGGAAGGAAATGGAGTTTAAATGAAGTTGCTGCTAATGCTCTTAGGCCTCATGGGCTTCGACACAGGCCGTTAAAGGAGAAGAACAAAGATGTCTGTTTTTTTTTTTTGCGACTTCATGGTGTTGCTCTACTTGGCTAATGGACCGGTCTAGGCACGTTGGCTCATCTCATCGATGTTGTAGAGTCTAGAAATATCCCTTCTAGTTAAAATTTGTTGAAGGTTAATTAAATTATTAAAATGATTATTTTTTATTTGTTTAAATTTTTAAGATAAATAATAATTTTATATAGTATCATACGAAAAAGTTATATATTTGTGTGTCAAACTGTGTATATAATTGTCTTTTCCCACAAGCAACCGGACCAGCAATTAATCGTAAGAAGTGAAAGACTTTTCTTTCTACGGTGATGGACCCATGGTTAAGAATTGAATAGAAAGAAAATATCTCCAGTTCATTTAATGGCCGAAAAGTGTGGTGAGATATTAAACCTTGTTAACTACCAGTAGTAAAGGCGAAGAAAAAAAAAAAAAAAACTACCAGTACTAAAGAATTGTGGAGTCCAGTGTCAGTGTAGATAAGAGAATCACGACAGGAGGATTTTTTATTATTATTATTATTTTTTTTCATATAAGTGAAGACTTCTATTACCAAAACAAACAGAATACAACCTTTTATTAAACTTAGATCATTTAATATTTCTGCTACAAAAGGAAACCGGACATATATCAAAGAGACAAGGTGCTACTCAAAATCTTTGCTCTCTCATATTATACTTAGGGTGTGTTTGAGATTACGATTTTATAAATAATAAATACGATTTTAAAAAAAATTATAAAAATTTGATTGTTTGAAAACTGCGATTTTAAAAAATTGCGATTTAAAAACGCAGAAAATCTGCGATTTCAAATCGTAGGTAAATTGGTACTTTTTTGAAAACGCATAATTTTAAAAGGTTAAACTGCGATTTTGCCAAACGCTTAACTGCGTTTTCAAAAATCATGTTTGCAAATCGTACTTTTTAAAATTGCTATTTTTTAAATCGCACTCTTTAAAATCACAATCTCAAACAGGCCCTTATCACAAAAGCTTAATATATAAAAAATAATAAATTTAATTATTTAAATAATAATTAAACACACATCATTAAATCTAATGTTTCATATATAGAGAGATTTGGGCACCCACTTTATGGACTAGGTCGGGGATTACAAACCATTTTAGAAAAGAATTAAAAAAAAAAAAAAAGTGAGTTTAGTTTACAAACCACTAAATTTGACTTCATAAGATGCTGAACAAACCTTAAGGGGTTAGCTCAAGTGGTACGAGTCTTAATTTTTGTAGCATTTTTATCAAGTTTAATGTTTAAATATTTTTTGTGCAAATAATTTTTTAGAGCTACATCTATCGGCGAAGTTAGAGTCTTATTCAATTTGTGTAGAATGAACGCTTTACACAAATTTAAAATTTGCCCGATAAAAGATGGGTACACAAAATAACCTTGCTTTTGAAGGGTTTACTGCCATTTAAAAAAAAAAAAAAAAATCAAGAAGAACAAGACGTGATCGATCCCTATTATAATACTATTCTTTAGGGCTGGGTTACAGATTTCATAGTAAAAGAAAAGACCAAAAAAAAACATATTTTA
>FXXK01000001.1:746160-827196 GCA_900184695.1 Betula pendula
GTTTGGAGATTCCCTTGTAGATAATGGCAACAACAACTACTTAGCAACTACTGCACGTGCCGACTCTCCGCCGTATGGCATCGATTATCCGACCCACCGACCAACCGGCCGCTTCTCCAATGGCCTCAACCTCCCTGACATTATCAGTGAGTTTTTCCCATTTAACTTTCTCTTTAATTTTCACACACTTTTTCCTTAATAATGTTGTGTTTCATTGAACTAACATACATACATAAAATGCGTGCATTTTAGGTGAGAAAATTGGGTCAGAGGCCACGTTGCCATACTTGAGTCCCGAGCTCACCGGACAAAAATTACTAGTCGGTGCCAACTTTGCCTCTGCCGGCATTGGAATCCTCAACGATACAGGAATCCAGTTTGTAAGTCCAACTAACTGATCATTTTCATGGTTTGTCGTCCGGGAAAACAGGAAGGGAAAGGAATTAAAGGAAAGAAGAGTAGGGAAAAAGAAAGGGAGGAAAGGGATGCATGGAGTCGTTTTCCTTCTGACTCCACGTCTTCTTTCCTCCCGAGAAAAGGGAGAGAACAGAGAAGTGAAGGTGGAACCCGCATATGGGTTATCTACTTAATTATCTTCTTTCGATCTCTTTCATCCTAGCAAAACCAAACACTTGGAAGGAAGGAAATTAAAGTACTTTCATGAGTTCCTTTTTTAAAAAAAAATAAAAAAATAATTATTTTATTGCTTTCTAGGTGAACATATATGGAGCTAGCTAGCTTTGGCATGTGAAAGTGAAGTACATTTTTCTTATTAATTTGGTGCTAATTACTAGAGAATGATCAAACGTATTTTGCATTTTGCAGATCAACATTATAAGAATCTCCAGGCAGCTGGAATTGTTCCAAGAGTACCAGCGAAGGCTCAGCGCGCTAATCGGACAAGCCCAGGCGCGGCGGCTGGTGAACAATGCGCTTGTCCTCATAACACTCGGTGGGAACGACTTTGTTAACAACTATTTCTTGATACCTTTCTCGGCGAGGTCCCGCCAATACTCTATCCCCGATTACTGCCGCTACCTCATCTCCGAGTACAGAAAAATTCTAACGGTAATTCCTGTCATTTTCAAGTTTTTTTTTTTTTTTTTGAATTATTTTCAAGTTTTTTTCCGTCTCTAAATCCTAGCTACTGCATGCATGCATATAGGTGACTTTAATTGTTGCTCCATATATGTTGATCATTTTCTAGTTTTGAATGAGATACAAATATTTAATTTAAATTTAAAAAATTAATTACGGAGACATGGTTCTTTAAATCTCAACTTAATACCATGTTAAATATTTAATTATCTTAAAAAATTATAAATTTAATTATTTAATTAATATTAAAAATAAACAAACATCCCCTTTTTATTTGGACACGGAAGATTTGACAGAGATGCATGAACTTTTCCTAGCCGTATCATGTCAACTTTTTCTTCTCTTTTTGTGACTTTAGAAACCTCAAATCCTTTCACAGCGCGTCATTTATTTGTTTGGTCCGTATATGTGGTATGAAAATGCAATACACGCGGTCAAATAAGATTTCCAAAATCACATTACGTGTCTAATTATTTTCTTCCATGTGTTTCCATTTATCTCTAAATGAGATGGTTAACTGATTAAATTGATAATTTCTGCTTGATTTAAACTTTTAAGGTGAATGATAATTTTAACCCTTGTAATAGAACAAGGGGTTAAAATTAAAACTTCTCGTTAATTTAAGCTTTAGAAATATAATAATTTATAACATTGATAATTGGTAAATCAAATTTTCCATCCAACCAAACAAAAGGGGTTTTGTATATGTTTGAGCTTTTTCTCACCATTTGTGATACTGTAGAGGCTTTTCGACTTGGGAGCCCGTAGAGTCATGGTGACAGGAACTGGCCCACTAGGCTGTGTCCCGGCAGAGCTAGCCATGAGGAGCAGGAACGGGGAGTGTGCATCAGAGTTACAACAGGCCGCATCAATTTTTAACCCGGCGCTCGTCCAACTGATTCAACAACTCAACAGCGAGCTCGGAGCAGATGTCTTTGTTTCTGCCAATGCATTTCAAATGAACATGGACTTCATAAACAACCCCCAAAGATTTGGTTTGTTTTATACTATCCTCATGATACTGCTTTCATAATGTGCATACATTTATATGATATGGTAAACAATTTTCTACACGCAAATTTGACACATGCCTAACATGAAATTAGCGGGATATGGTTATGGAGTTTGGTCAATTTAATTAAATAGGTTGGGTTAAAGTTGATATATATAGTTTTCAACCAATGTCTTGACATGACCTAACACGTGACATTAGAGTTGACGATTTTTGACACTACTCGAGGACTTAACACGAGTTCGACTAACACAAAATCGAGTTATAATTGAAAGGTCTGACTCATTTAATTAAATATGTTGAATTTAGGTTAACCTATATAGTCTTATACCCATGAACATGCCTCGACACGATCCGAACCCAACATGCAAATACGAATTACTATCCCTAATATATTGTCTATGGCCTAGCCATTAAATAAGCCTAACTAGCAAACCCTCTTTTAGGTGGGAGACAGATAACTGTATTAAAAATCGGATATATATATATATATATGTTCTTAGAGTATCTGATTCTAACATATATTTTTAATATAATCTTACATCTATCCGTAGAGCATCTTATTCTCACATACTTTAAAAATAGATGTCAATTTTAATCGGCAGAGTTAGAGGAATTTCTTTCCACTCAATTTAGATGGTAAAAAACCTGTCTTTGTTAATAGGGAAATACTTTTTTTTTTCTTAGAGAAATGTTTTTTTACTAAGTATTTGTATTAAATGATGTGAAAATTCTATGATCGTGGCAGGTTTTGTAACATCAAAAGTAGCATGTTGTGGGCAAGGCCCCTACAATGGGCTAGGCCAATGCACCCGATTGTCAAACCTCTGCCCAAACCGGAACATTTACGCGTTTTGGGACCCTTTTCATCCAACCGAACGTGCAAACCGGCTCATCGTCCAGCAGTTCATGACTGGGTCTACCAACTACATGAACCCAATGAACCTAAGCACCCTTATGGCCATGGATTCCAACAACTAATATATATATAATCATCTTCAAGATCATATAATAAGAGCTTCAAATGCTACTACTTTTATTGAACTCCTATGTTGTTGCAGTTATGATGTGCTTGTATATCTTATGCTCTTGTAATGGTCAATCGTCTAGCATATATAATTCAAATGTATGGTTATATCGTATTGGAAATCAGTCATTAAATCAGTTCTTATAAAAAAATAAAATATTAATTTTTATTAATACTTCATTTTATATAACAGATTACTAAATAACCTTACTCATAAAATAAAATAAAAAAATCAATGGTTAATTTGATGGCCGGTGTTTTATTTATTTATTTAGTGAAAACTCACCTTAGATAATTATATAGAAAAAAAAAAAAAGTTGCCTTGATTGGTTATACCTTATTTATATATACTCCTTTAACTATTGGTTTTTGTCTACTATTGTTATTATTAGTTCTACAAGTAGCTAGAAGTAAACTTGATTTCACATGATGATCATTGCATGGACATTTATTATTTACTTATTACCATCAAATATAGATCTATGAAAAAATAGACAAAAATTTCAGCCAATAAATATTATATGGGCGACTTAATAAACTCCACCCATCCTTCGTTACAATTTATTAACATATGGCTAACTCAGAAAAAAAAAAGAATGACATTTCATGCTACAATTAATTGTATAACAACCTCTCTATTAGATTGTTTGCCTACATAAATTATTCTATTGTTTTGCATTTTTAAAAATCACGTTTATATTAATAAAATCGTTATTTTTTAAAATATACGTTTTAAAACTGTTTGCTTGTGTGTCCTATCCCATCAATCTCACCAAACTCTAAACCACACAAAACAAGAAAGGGTTTCCCACCAACCACAAATCAGTAAATCACACTAAAATTTGTTATAGATATTGGAATTATATAGTACTCCATGATCACTAGCTTGCAGCAACACATGCATGCAATTAGAGCTGAGCAGCTAATTAAAACATAGAATTACAAGTACTCACAGCGGCTTAATGGTAATTTTCTTACTTGTTTTGGCGTTAGCCGCCGTGAGCCCCTCTTCTCAGGACGTGAGTCCACAAAACATAGGAGATTATTTTTTAGAGGAATGGCATATGTACGTTTTGAATAACTTGAGCGGCAGAAATAGGTTGTCCGTTCATTGCTGGTCCAAAGAGAATGATCTGGGCATCAACAATCTTCAAGTCGGGGAAGAATTGTATTGGTATTTCACAACAACATTCTGGGATCGAAAAACGAATTTCTGGTGCTACCTGCGCAAGGACGACAAGGCTCATGCAACATTCGCTGTGTTTCGGGCGGGTCTTTGGCTTGGTTATAGATGCAATTGCTTTTGGACTGATGTCTGCAACTGCACTTGGATTGCAAAAGATGATGGAATTTACTTACGAAACATCCCACAAAAACGTGACGAATTTAGTCTCGAATGGGATCTGGAACAGTAATAAATGCTGAAGATCGATCATTATTTATTATGTAACTAATTTTTTTTTTTTTTAATATTCTCCCTTAATTATAATAATTACATAGTATTAAATGTTGTTTCATTGTTCATGGTGAAAATTAACCGACATGAAATGCTCACAGTAAAATAGTGAAACAATAGCTTGGCTGCTTGAGGATGGAGACCAATTTGTTTCAACGATGTCATTGCTTCAGAGTAATTTAATTTAACAACATGGATATATATTTTTGCTTTTTGACCTGGCTGATTTATTGCTGCGTGGAACAGAGCAGAAGGATTAAGCTCAATCTTTCGACAAATTAATGGCTTGTCTGAGTGTTAAATTTTATTTAATTTTTTTTGTTAATTTTATGGATATTAAAAAAAAAAAATTGAAATTATATTTAGATAATTTTTTTAAAAAATGTTTAAGGAAGTGAATATATTTGAAAAAAGTATAATAAAAAATAATAAAATATTATATTTTAACTCTTAAAATAATATATATTTTTTTTAAAAAAAATAAATTATAGGGTGGTTTGAAACTACCCCTAGGAATGGTCGAACTAATCCCCAAAGTGGATCGACCATCCTCAAAACGTTTGAAGGTGGCTGAACGACTTCCGAATTAGACGACCACTCTCGAAATTTGCTTCGGAGTGGTTTGGCCACCCCCGAATCAGACAGGAGTGGCTATGCCCAAAAACGTTGGGGGTGGCCGAGCCACCCCTTTTTAAATATATATATTTTCAGTTTTATTTTTTAAAAAATAAAAATATAATTTTTTATATAATTTTTTTTATTTGGTGGAATAAATTTGAATAGAGTTGAAAAAATAATTGATTTTAAAAAGAATAAAAAAAATAAGTTACATAAAAAAAAAAAAAAAAAAAAAATTGATTGCCAAACAAGCCAAGGATGCCAATAGTCCGAGTTAAAAGATATTTATTTCTTTATTTTTGAATTATATATGCCAGCAACCATCGACCCGTAAAGCTTCTGGAAATTGACGGGTGAGTTATACTTTATCCCAAAATTAAAAATTAATTAAAAAAATCTCGAACTTTCATGTTCAAATTGAATGACCAACTTCATTTATTTATTTATTTTTCGAAGGGCGGCGATAACTTCAAACTTCAAGAATGAGAGAAGTTCCATCTTTGATATACTTATGCATAGAGGAACTCAAGGAAGAGCTCATCCACGGTAATTTAGTGTTATCAATCAACCGAATACGATCTATTTAATATTATATGATTTTTGTTTTAAATTGGGTGAATTATGTGCTTAATTTGGGGTATGAAGGTGATGCAATCGACGAAAATGGCTGATTTTAATTGGTTAAGGAGTTGCAGGGGACGATGATGCTGTACCGGCTGTTGTCTACGAGCTTCCGTGCGAATTGTTCGATACCTTGGTTTCGAGGTTGCCCCCATTGGCCTTGCAGAAGTTGCAAACACAAATGTACGACGAATTCTAGCTGAGAACTTGTTAATAATTACCGTACGATGTTCATTTGAATTCAGCATTGTTTTGTTGGGTATATGTTTTTGTTAGTAAGCATAAGAAAGTGTTTGTTAGCTGAGATGGTAAAATATCTTGGCGCAGTAGTAGACACCTAGAATTAGTATATAATAGTAAACTAGTATTAGTATTACTGTCACTGTTGTTTTTAGAATGATAGTTAATTGATTAAAATCACTGTTTTTCAACAGTTTAGACTTTCGGAATAAGTGGTAATTTATCGATTATCTTAAATGTAAGAGTGTTAATGGTGGGATAGTGGGCACATACGTGAATGTAGTTATTTCACATGTCGCCTACTGTAAGTAATTATTGACCTTTCTTATGCACTGTTTTCTTTTTATTATTGGATTGTTAGCTTACTTCTTGTTTGTTCAGGCCATTTGAGGATCGGAATGAGTCAAATGACCATGAGTTTGCTGACGATTGCTTTAGAAATGGAAGAAAGCGTGGAAGGTTAGGAAGAATTGAAAGTTGTGGTTTTCTTAATGATGTGACATTCTATGGAATCTTTATTCGATGTAGAGACATGTAGATGAGCACAAGGGCCTGAGAATGGAACTGATTTTTTTCATAGGTGTTGTAAATTCAACACAGCATGGAGGGCGTTATTCAAATTGCGTTGGCCTGACCTTGTTGACTGTATCAAACCAGTTGACTGGCAGCAGATGTATTGGGAAGCGCATTTGCAAAAGTATGCCCATTTGGTGACACAAACATTTGAGTGTCTATTATTATTTGTTCATGGCTTCTACTCATGATTTAGCCCTTTTGTTATGTTAAACAGTTGCCTAGATGAGGCTGCAGAGATAGCTCTGATTCCATCTTTTAATGGATGTATCGGTGACATACAAATTTCAGGTACTAAGTATGATGCTTTCATTTTCTTTTGGTAATATTTGAATATTCTGAGTGAAGGTGGATTCCAGCTTAGGTCATAAAGTCTCTTGAGCCTTGATACTAAATTGGGTTTAGTTCCCACCTGAGCTGGAATGGCATCATCACCTGCTTCCTTTCCTATACATACAAAATTGTGCCTGTGCTATATCTTATTGGTGATAATAATTATGAAACTACTTCTATCCCACATTACTAAGTTTCACACATGCATCACAACATCATCTGCTTTGTTTGTTTTCTTTTGCAACGGGTAAAAAGAATCTACATATAGAACAAAGAGTGAAATAAGAACTTTCTCCTTCTTCATGACGTTCTATTTTTGGGTATATTTTTGCATCTGCTGGTACCTTGCTGAGTTCATAAACGATTTGTTTTATCTTTTTTTTCCTGTGCAGACACTATATTGAAATGCATTGGTTGTGATGGACAAACAAATCCTTTAACTTCTGAGTATTCAAAGTTATCCAATCATTGCCAACATTTTGGGTGCTACACTAGGTAATATTTTATGTTAGCCTTTATATCATGAGAGCCTATGCAATGTTCTAAAATGATTAGCTGGAACATAGTTAAAATGTAACATATGTATTCAGCTATCTATCCATTTACGCTCCTTTTGCCTCTACTTATGCTGATTGTATTAATACATTTATTTCTGATTGCACTCCACATATTGCATCTATCATTGTTTTCTTGCAAATGTGCTAAAACGAAGTCATAGTAATGTTATTTATGTTGGTTTTAGTTTAGATCTTTTTTTCTCAGATCTATTATTTTTTTTCAAATTATACAAATGGTTTAAGTGTTTGAATAAGAATTAAATGATTAAATTCATCATTTCTTATCAATTTAGGATTTTGGGATACTTGATGATTCAACATGATATTAGAACAAAAGTCATGAGTTTGAACTTTAACTCTACAAGTTACCACATAATTCATTAAATATTCCACGTGTTGGGCCTCACTTGTCGAGGGGAGTTTGAGCTCACATGGGAAGAATGTTAGAATATCAATTAAATGATTAAATTCACCATTTACTATAAGCTTATAAGATGGAGGAGGCATGTGATGATGGAAATCTTGAATGTTTTTGAGAATGAAATCTTGTTACTCCGTAATACTATTTGGCATTGTTTCATAACCCGGGTAATTTTTAGAAGCCAGATTTACCCCTTTAGTAAATTGTGAGTGGGTCTGGTGAAGTTTAGGGAATTGGCATCATAGGTGGTGGCGGCATTTGGGGTATACTACCCAAAAATGACGGAAGAGGTGCCCCCGTTCTTGTGGGATGATTGATGATTTAGCATTAGGTTTTTACGTGATGTTTTTTCTTTCTGCAGATGTTTGAGACTTCAAAATATACTTTGCACGACAGAAACTTGTGTAAGTTATTCATTTCATGATTAGAAGGAAACGCTGTCAGTGACTTTCAAGTTGGTTTTTAGTCTCTAAATCTGAAATGCATTATCCCTGTTTCAATTGGTTTTAATTAAATGCATGAGTTACATTCCTTCTATAATTAAGGAAAACGATAACTGTGAATTGCATTTCTAAAGGGATACAATGAAATCCAAATTAAGGGAATTATCTCCTTTTTTTTTAAAAAAAAAAACCTTTTTAATAGTCTTCTTCTTTGGGTCCCGGTAAAGGACTCTATGAACATCAATAAAAGATTAGATTTTCTTTAACTCGCCTCTTTAAATTAAACGCACTTTTTAAGTATCTATTTTAACTCTTCTATTGCCAAAGCATTGCATAGCATGTCATCTCCAGGAATCTAGTTGTACTACTCATCTATGGATTTCTTTGTCTTGTTTGCTTGAAATCGTACAAGAAAGGTGACTTCATGGTCAATTTAATCCCTGGGATTGATTATCTGTGGGAAAAGGAATTTTATCATTTTCTCTCTTCTTGTTAAGAATCAATCTTTGTTCATGTTTGTAGCATATTTATTATACAGCCAAGTTGGCAGCTTTTGCATCTTATCATGAATTATTTTCCTATATTTTCATATTGTGTAACCTTTAATATGTGTATTTTTGATACATTTAAAGATTAGGAAATAATCAGGAAAGAAAATATTGACACATATCAACACATTACTTACAACAATTCCCCCCCCCCCTCCTTCCCCCATATAAAAAAATAAAAACCTTACTAGCACGTTTTTCTGTGTGGAGGCCATGAGCTGTTTTACAGATTAGGTTATAGGGTGTACCACTGGCGTCATAAGAATTGGAATCTAATTGACTGTGTGTGTAAGTATGGTCCCGTACGCATGTGTTTATCTGCTTACATAATGGCTTGATATTTGTTGGCACTTTAGAAACCTCTAATATTAATATTATTCTCTTGCAGCATTTATTGAGAAATTGTGAGTTAAAGAGCTTGGTGCTAAGGTTGATCAGATCCAAAGAGCATGTAAGATCAATTCTTTTTCTATGCATTCTTAAGTTTATAGAAAACTTTTGCTCCTCTAATTATAGAGGTGGAGTTAGACTAATAACTTCATTGCTAAAATGATGAAACGACTTACACGCATAGAAAAGAGCAAATTGAAACAAGCACAACAGAAGATGAAGAGAGTAAGCTAGCAACTTTTACCTTTTTGTTTGTTACTTTTTTCCGGTCTTGTTTAGACTGTCTGTGCCACCATTATTGGTCCAAGCAACATTGGGTTATGTTTGCTCTTAGGTAACTGAGTAGAGGTAAGGTAGTTCTTTTTCATTTCCTCTCTGAAGGATCTCTTCTCTCTTTGTCTCTCTCCTATCCAAAAAAAGAAAAGAAAAAGGAAACTTGTTGAACACCTATGCTGTAGCATCATCTTAGTGAGCGATTCATCACTTTCAACAAGCCTTTTATATGAAAATGCATACGTAATTCTATCCATTGCATGTTAGTAAGAAAGATTAACTAAAACCATGATAAAAAACCATGCGGAGATAAGATCAATCCACCATGTTTACATAACATGGAAGGCACATATCATCCTAGAACATGGAGATCTCAAGAAGAAATAAAAGGAAGGGAGTTACTGTTTCAGAGTACATGTAAGCTTAGGATTGATCGATTGCTAGAATGGCTGGGGGGTTGTTTTAGACTCAAGCGCCATATGGGGTGGGCCTTTGGAGGAATATTATGAATGGCTAGGAGAATTTCTCCAACTTGGTCTCCTACAGAGTAGGGGATGGGTTCTTGCCTTCGTTTTTGGCGGGATGTATGGTGCAGAGAAGCGAATCTGAAATCCTTATTCCCATAACTCTATTCCATAGCTTGTGACAAAGAGGCCTTAGTGTCGGATTACATGGACACTTTTGGCACTTATGTCCATTGGAACCTGAGTTTTCCCAAGGCAGTCTAGGATTCGGAGCTTGAGTCCCATGTTGCATTCCTCAATATATTGTACTCTTTGAAAACCTATCCAAGAGAGACATATAAAATGTTGTGGACCCCAGCAAGTAATCGTGGGTTTGATGTGAAGAGTTATTACATTTCACTACAGTTTGGAGAGTCTTGTCTATTTCCATGGAAGAGCGTCTAGATGGTGAAGGCTCCACCTCATAAGGCTTCACTTGGACAACAGCTTTGGGAAAAATCCTCACGATTGATAATATCAGAAGGCGGGGTCTTACCCTCTTATTAATTGATGTTGTCTTTGCAACTTGAGCGAGGAGACTGTTAACTACCTTCTCATCCATTGTGAGTTTACTAGCGAGATTTGGCACTTGGTTCTCACCATATTTGGAGTCTCGTGGGTCATCCTAGCAATATCCTAAAGCTACTTCACTGTTGGAAGACACAAGATCGAGGTCAATCCAAAGAGGCCATATGGAAAGTCATCTCTACTTTACTTATGTGAAGCATTTGGAGAGAAAGAAATCAGCATCTATTTGAGGATTGCGAGTTTAATGTGCTACAATTAAAATCCTCCTTGAAATCTCTTTTAGATTGGGCTATAATGTTTGTTACTAATTTTTCTTCCTCTAATCTTGTAAATCTTGTTAACCTTTTAGATTTTCGACCCCATTAGGGTGGTGGCTTCTTTTGTATACCTTTCGTGTATGCGAGCTTTGCTTATCCTATTAAGAAAATTATTATTCATAAAAAATAGATTACATGTAAGCTTAGAAGAATGATTAGTGGTGCTATAGAACACCACTTTCAAGGCAAAATCATCTTAGTGTGCACTCAATAACATGAGGGAAAAAAATTAATTTCTTAGGGTGGACTGTGGAGCACTCTCAAAGTAAATATAAATGGAGTCTACAGGAAAATCTAATCATCGCTAAGTTTTTTCAAGCTACTAGTCTTAGTAATGGCATATGAGTAGTGCTTTTCTCCTATATACTCCATATATACTTGAGCAGCGCTTTTCGCTTTTAATGATATTTTGATTACTTATAAAAAAAATTTTAAAAAAAGTAATGGCATATGAGATTCTTGGTGGACTTGAAGATAGCAATCTGCTTCTTTTCCATGAGTTTGTGGGGGGCTATGAGATGTTGGCTAAGTTGGCAACTCATTGTTAAAATAATTCTGGTTAAAATCCTAGAATTGCTGCCAACTTATTCATCAAAATTCATTCAGTATTAACCATTTAAAGAAATATATAAAATTTTATTTTCATATAATGCTCAAGCACCTTCCTGGCTAATGTTTTAGATATTGTTACCAACTGCCAGATTCATTGCAAGAGTCGAACCCAGGCTCAAGTGGTTGGGCATGCACTAGGGCCTGGGTTCGACTCCTGCAATGAAAACATGATCTTACTTATCAAAAAAAAAAAAAATTATTATCGTTGAAGATTTTGGTTTACTTTAATGCTAAATGCTTCCTTCCAACTGCTAATATGATAATTTGCCACTCACAACTTTTCAGATTGATGGGATTTGGATACTTCTGAACCAGAACAGTGAAACATTAACATCACTTGAATTCATTCACTGCAAGCTTTCTTCAGATTCATTACCTGTTGGACTTGAATCATTTTTATCATCAGGAAGGTACATCTGTTCTAATAATGGTTCATTTTAACTAACTTGTGTACATATGCATTGTTTGATTGATTGAGGTGCTCAACATGATTATCAACATTGAAACCTTTGTATCATAATTACAACAACTGCTCCCTGCTGTTTTCAAAATTATGTTTCCTTTTTCTTTTCTTTCCATCTTTTTATTTTGGGTGGGGAGGCTTTGTAAAGAAAAATGCTATATACTAAACAAGTATCCACCTTCCATCCACCAAAGCTGATGTGACGTGGTCCCCCTAGCATTTGGTGGATGAAAAGGGTTTTTGGTTGGGGGACCACGCCACATTAGCATTGGTGGATGGAAGGTGGATACTTGTCCAGTATATAACATTTTTCCTTTGCAAAATTTAGTCTTTAGCTTCCAGTAGCTGAGAAGCCTAATACACTTCATAAGCTCATTCGAAGTCTAAATGTCTTGAACTCATCCTGGAGCATCAACCCACAAGTAGAAAGCAAATGATTAGTTTCCCATAGCTCGTGTCAAAGAGGCCTTAGTGTCGGATTATAGGGACACTTTTGGCACTTCTGTCCATAGGAACCCGAGTTTTCTCACGGAGGTCCAGGATTGGGAGCTTGAGTCCCTTGTTGCATTCCTTGATGTATGTACTCTTCGAAAAACCATTCAAGAGAGAAAATAAATGTTGTGGACCTCAGCAGGTTATTGTGGGTTTGATATGAAGAGTTATTACATTTCACTACAATCTGGAGAGTCTTGTCTATTTCTTTGGAAGAACGTCTGGAAGGTGAAGGCTCCACCTCATATTGCTTTCTTCACTTAGACGGCAGCTTTGGGCATCTATAATGATACTTGGATTTCTTCTTGGTTTTTCAGAGAGCTTGGATCTAATTTTATTAACCGAGCTTCGTCAAGGCCTAGTCTATTTCTAGTGCACTACACATGTCATTCTTGTGGGGCTTATATCTTTATTGCTTTTTTTTGGGTTAAAAGAGCAAAATTCTTGTTTTACCAACGCTACAGAAGTCATATTGTACCTGCAAAAAATAATGCAAAAATTGGTCAGCTACTTAAATGTTTAATCTCTACTAGTTTAGATGAAGTCAAACATATGTAAGGATTGTTACATCACTTACATGTTTAATGTCTGACACTAAAGAGGAAGTCGATGTGTATAAGAATGAAACTCATTGGACTCTTTATAGACTTTGGAATCTGGTGGCATTTCATTAAATTACACAGTTTGCTCCAATAGTATCTGCTCTTACTTGTGAAGTCCCTGTTATTTTTCTATTAGGTCCTTGTGTTCATTAAAATTCAGTGACAACCAACTTTGCCGGAATTTCGCAAATATGGTCTTTTGTACTCTTCTTGATGTTTCGTCCAGCATATCTGTCCTTGACATTTCAGAAAACAATGTGAGTTATGCATTTCTATGAGATCTTTTATAGAGTTCGCATTCTTTTAAAACCAACAGAAAGCTTCATTAAAACTTGCAGATATCAGGATGGCTTTCTAATATAAGTCGGAGATCCTCAAGTGCTCCCTTCTCATCCTTTGGAATTGGCAAGTCCTTGCAATCTTTACGTGTGCTCAACCTAAGGTACCACACTAGCAGAGTTATGACTTCTATGCAACATTATTGTCCCCTACAATCAATTCATGGCAGTTGTAGTGTCTTGAAAAATTGGACACCACAAGTTGTATCCCTTGGGTTTGTGCCCCAGTGCCTTAGAGGATATGAATTGCTACACAAAAGTCTCTATCTCTTGCAGATAATTTCAAATAAACATTATGCGCTGAGAGTTACTTCTCTGATTTTAGGGATTGTAATCTACGCAAAGGTGACGCGGCCTGTCTAAGACATGCTCTGGTTCAGATGCCTAACTTGGAAGTCCTGGATATAAGTGACAATTTCATTGAGGATGAAGGAATCAGGTGAGTTGAGTTTCCATTCTCCATGTGTTTTTGGATACAGTAGGCATTTGTTCTGACACGCTACCTTTAACTTACAGAAGTTTAATCCCTCATTTTGCTGAAGATTTTGAAAGATGCTCTTCCTTGGCTGACTTGAATTTGGAGAACTGCGAGCTTTCTTGCGATGGCGTAACTGAACTTCTAAATACCCTTTCAACCTTTAAAGGACCACTAAAGTCTCTATCTCTTGCGGATAATTTCCTTGGCAGGTTTGTCTGGTTGACACTGATGTAGAAATTACTCTTTATCACTTATTTTTCATTCTTCAAATGTGTTTGGTTTGTTTTTATTGTCTTCCAGCCAGGTAGCAGTGGCTTTGGGGAAATTTTTGCACACATCCATTGAAGTTCTGAATGTTGGAGGTATTGGACTTGGTTCATCTGGTTTTCAGGAACTACAAGAAGGCATCATGGAGGAGTTGAAGCTAGTCAAAATCAACATAAGGTTCCAATTCATACATATATATGTTTTCTGTAATTTTTTGTTGTTGCTCGTGGCAATTAATATATTAATGAATTTCGTACAGCAAAAACCATGGTGGGATTGAAACTGCCAAGTTTTTGTCAAAACTTGTGTCATTGGCTCCTGAACTTACTGAAGTTAATGCAGCATATAATGTTATGCCTGTGGAATCCTTAACCATCATCTGTTCTGCACTGAAAGTTGCAAAAGGTAATTATTTTAAACACCTAGTCATTTTAGAATAGATATCAGTTTGTCTAAGTGCTGCTAGTTTCATCTATTAGTATCAACATTACTAGGTAATTTCAGAATATGAAATAGATCAAATGCTACCATTTGTGGAAGTAAATCATGCCACCTAAGGTAAACTGCGTTTGGATTTACAAAGCTGCAAACAATGTTCTATTTACTCAGTTATTCTTCATATAGAGATTCATTACACTAGCTCAGAATAAAACCTCTCACTCAACCTTTACATTAATTAAATCTAGAAAGATGATCAATTTGAGTTGCATCTTCCATTGCAATATTGGTAGTTTTTTTTGTACTTGTTACCTCGTTAAAAACATGCCAGTGTGAAGCAACAGACTAATATGAAAATTCCACTGTTCAGAAAACAGTATATTATCATTTCCTCAATTTGATATTGACCATGGTACTCAAGAAATTTCAAATGCTGTATAAAGCTAAATATACTGTCCATTTGGATTGCTATGTAATACAAAATTGAACAATTATTTGCTCTAATGTTGCAAATACTCCTCCCTACTATCCAGGAACATTTCGAAACTTAACTGTATCATACTTGTTATTTAGGTAATCTTGAAATTTTGGACTTGTCGGGAAATACTTGGTCCAATCAGCCGGCTCACGTGGCCATGCTTAGTGGAATTGAGCGTGATGTACGGCCCATTTTAATTCTTACTTCATCATCAGCCTCAGATGCACCTCATGATGATGATCCCTAGTTGTTGATGCTTTCTCATGTTTACTCAATCAATGTGGCACAACATGTTGAAGTCACCAGGTTTTCTGATCACTGCATTGAAGTTATGCCAGCATCGAGCATATTGAATGTAACTTTGTGCATAATACTTGTTGGCTGTCATAATAGGTTGCAGTTGTTCAATACAAAACAATTCGGGTTTAGTCAAATTGATTCAAGCAGTGCCAACTTTTTCAGCCTTTTTTTGTAGCTATATGAGATTTCGTTCTCTGGCATTCTTTTGCTATATATTTATTGTGATTTCCTTAGACGTGCCTTGCCAATTGGAATATAACTTTCACAGATTACAATGGTACAACCTGTAGAGACCCTCAGGATTTAGTTACTTTCTTCTTCATGCTGTACTTTTGTCTTGGATGATGTACTGGCCAAATTGACGCCCATGGGTTCAAAATCCTGATCTGCCTATATATATATTTTTTTTCTTTTGCATTTATTCTAATTGCTTTGGTCTATTAATCTGCTGCCTAGCTTTTCTTAAATAGCGGATCCAGATTCACACAAGGAGGTATAAAGTAAACAGTGACTCAATGAGCCAAAATGAATTTTAGTCTGAAGGTCAAGACATGAACCGACTTTTTTTTCCTGAGCAAATAAAACTTTGAAGAACAAAAAACACAAAGACCTAAAAACAAGAAGAACAAAGAAATCAGAACAATCAAGGGGGATTATAACTTCCCCTTAACCTTTTTCCCCATTCAATCAAAAAAAAAAAAGAGAGAGAGAGAGAAAAGAAAAGAAAAAGAAGGGGGATTATAACTAATGGGAATGACTAGAAGGGAGGAAGAGACGCAATGAGAATGTCTCCATTTCGATTCAGTATTTGGCTGTTCATCTGACTAGATTGTGCAGAGACTAATTAGCATTGTGATAAACTTTTCAAAAAAAACTGTTTTTGAACTAGTTGCAGAAGGCGGTGAGCTTTGACGATGAAAGGCTCCAATTGCCCGTCTATGGAGTTGCTAATAATTCGGCTTGTATAAGACATGAATTGACTTGCAAAAGAAAACATAGGACATTATTTGTAGTATTTCACGCAGCCACAATAGGCCGGATTGGGATCTCCATCACATTATGAGATAGCCTATACGAGATTTACCTCCCTCCCTCCCCCCCCCCCCCCCAAAAAAAAAATGGCCATCCAAATATTTTTTGGACAAGTAAGCCTCACATAAACTCTTTTACAATGTAAGCAAATTGCTAGAGATTCCTATTGCTGTAGGCCAATGCTTTGGCAGATGGTGCCAATAATTGCTTTGCTACGTATCTATAGATTTCCAATTTATGACCTCTCTACTTCAACCCCATTAAAACTGGGAGGTTTTTGTGTCTCATGAGAAAGGCATGTAGCAATCACATCGGTCACTGAAAATGAAACAAAATTAGAAAAGCAAATTGCTGCCAATGAGATAAGATGGTTAGTAGGTCTCTTTATTTTTAGTCCCTAATGATGGCTTTTGTGCATGAAAATGAACGCCCACACGAGTTGCTGCTGTGTTATTGGCTTAAGGAACACCCCAATCGTCCTTGACTCCTTGACCTCTGCTCTGCATCATTCTTTTGGTATGGTGGATGGAGTCCTCCCCCATAATAATGGTTGTGGGGGATAAAGGTGACAAAGACATCCCATCGCTGAGGAGTTGGACAAGATGGGGCTGTGAATGGATTGCAAAAGGTGGCTTGTCCATGAAGAATGGTACTTCAAATCAAGGTACATTTGGTTACACGATTGCATTCATATTTTACCTAAGGGTTTATTCAATTCACTAAAAAGTGTTGTAAAAGTTACACTTTTAACTATAAGTTTTTAGGGCAAAGTTTGGGTGATAATGACTACGTGAGTCACTAAACGATTAAATTTAATTGTTTCTGACATGGTAGTTTCACGTGGACTATCAGCTCAATTTTTGTTAAATGGAGAGGCACTCACCTCCACATGCTTTGTAGTCACTTATTAAATAATTTAATTTAATTGTAGTTGACATGATAGTGTTGTATGGACCACTATGTCAATTTGTATTAAATTAAGAGGTGTCCACAGTGAGCGTGCCCCTCCACATGCTTTTGAAAAGCACGTTATAAAAAATTAAAAGTCAAGCGTTTGTAACACTTGACTTAATGATTGTCACGCATAATGCATGTTAATTATGATTGTCAGGCGTTATCGGCAATAATTTGAGTGATTGTCAGACTCTTTTTCTCAGTGCATTTTTTACTGCTCTTATATTATAGGTTTTGTGAGTATTACTCCAATAATTCTGGTAATGTTCTCCATCGTCGGGACACACGTGGGATCGACAACCAACTACAAGTACTAATATTTTAATTTCATTGTGTTTTAATTTTTTAATTTTTTTGACCGCTCGTAAAAGATTGTAATAAAAGCTATATTAAAGTGTTTGGATTCAATTTTTCTTTGAACAGGAGGCTTTGGTACTCTGAGCACGGCCCTTGTGCTTAGATGCACGCGTCACCCCCAACAAACCTAATCAGCCAACCTGTAAAGATCAAACTATTCCTAAAATAATGCAAAATCCAGTGAATTAAAATGATATAGTAATAGCAAAAACCTGACATGATCAAACAAAAGAGAAAGTGGACAACTCTTTTTTCTTGGGCTATGTCCAAAAGGAGTTGTTGGCTTGGCTTTGTCATGAAGTTACCCTTTTCCTTGTTTCTGCTCTGTCCATCATCCCCCTTTTGAAACACTTATCTTTTCCTAATCTCATTTAACAAACATTTTATTATGATTACTTGAATGACCCCTTAACAAACATTTTTTGTTACCAATTTCTGGTGGGACTTGTTTTCACTCTTGATTTTGGAGGCTATGCAATCATTTTATGGACCAGAATTTCAGTATGCTAAATATTGGGGGTCCATTTCACTCCTCATAATAACAGTAAAATCACTTTAAAATAAATAAATAAATAACAGTAACATATATCTAAAACAATTTACAAGCACAATAACTGTAATTTTCTTTGTCATTAGCCCTTCATATGTTCAAATTGATTACTCATTACATTATAAAATAGGTCACAAGGGCTTCTTTAGACCAAACTCGTTTTAAGGTCTTAAGTATTTATATTCGGCTCAACAAATTTTTTTTTATCTATTTTAGTTAAAAAAATCGCATTTTTCTCTTTTAGTTACTCATTTTTCTAAAGCATGTATATCTCACTTTCTTTTAGCTATTTACTTTTACTATTATATTTAATAATTCCTTTTTCTATAATTTCTTTATTCTTTTTGTATTGAGAGGAGAGAGAATGATAGAATAAAAAAATGTTTTTTTTTTAACTATTTATTATTATTTTTTTACATTTAGTGAGTATATAATTAATATGAGTTCCTCGTGTTAAACAAGAGTTAGTTAGAGTTCAAATTCATAAACTACGTTATGATATTATATTTAAATAATTATTTGTCTTAAAAACTTGAACTGATAAAGAATGATGAATTTGATCATTTGATTAATATTTTAACGTTTCGGATGCCAATTGTATTAACCTTTGAAGCAGTTCATTCCATAAAAAAAAAAAAAAAGCCTTATGAGGTTATGAATTTCCTTTTTTTTAAAAAAAAAAAAAATTGAAGCTTATTATAGTTTGATGAAATCGTGAAAACAAATTCAGCAATTTTGAGAAGAATTAGGAAATTCATGCCCCAGCATTTACTTTGTATGAATATTTTCCACGTAGACGCTTCTTCTAAAAGTTCAGCTGAAAACAATTGAAAGTGGGGTGGGGAGTAACATTGATAAATACATGTGAATTTGATAGAATAAACATTTCTTCTTGCTTTTGATTGAATATAAGACAATCTAGTACCATATTACTTTATTAAATAAAAAACTAGGTAATGCGTGATATTCAGACATGACAAAATTCTTGCCTTTAATATGATTTAATTGCTCTTTAAATTTTAATGCAAGCATTGGGATGGGAAGCTATGCTTATGACCAAATATTTTGATGTGATATAAATTTAAAATTATTTTAAGTATTTTATAGGTATTTTTGTTTTAGGTTATTATTAATATTTTTATTTTGAAAACATAAAAAACAATGTGAAAAAAGATGATAGTTTAACAAATAAAGCATATATATTATATATAATATTTTTTTCATTTTGGGACAAAAGATATAAAGAAATATATATTTTCAATAAAAGAACAATATAAAACTATTTTTCTTTCTCGTTTACAGTAAAACTTTATAGAGACAAAAAAACATAAAAAGACGTTTTCAAAAGAACCCATATGTATTATGGTAATGTTCATTCTTTGGTACTGGATCTCCTTCTAGTGGTGCTGAAGAGGTTTGCGGTTGTTCAAATTTTAAGAGAAAGTATGTACGAACCATTAGAAAGCTAACCTAATTAAGAGACTATTTCTCCTAATTAAATTAGGAAGAAAAAAGGAGAGATTTTTATAATAAGTAATAGGTATTCATGAATCTAGCTTGTTCATAAATATAAGTTTATTCATATATCTATAAATTGGGTCTTGTACTTCCATCTTGAGATATCATTATATTTAAATTATATTTTATCAAGTCAATATTGAGTTGCATTTACACTGATAAATTTATTCTTCTCCTCTACTTTTAGCGATTATATCTACAGTTGAGTTGAGTTGAGTCTAGATTTTTTATTTATTTATTTTTATTTTTTTGTTATGCTCTTCCGTTATATTGTTCGGGTTATTGTGACTAACCTAATTGGCCGGACCGCCCCACATCAATATAACATTTTCCTTTTGGCTTCAAAAATTTAGGTAGTATATTACTGCATGCAATGTAAAAGGGAGATGAACTAATCCATGATTTTAGTTTACACTTAAGGAAATGGATTTGATTAATCACTCTATTAAGTTTTTTTTAGGAGTTCATTTCTTAAAAGGGTCAATTACAATTCACTATCATCACCCGAAAGTTGACGCTGTACAAACACTTTAATTGGACCACTAGTAGGTAAACAAGTGTCGCATTTGTGCAAATGGTTTGCCTATTTCACTATTCACGCCAATAGGACGTTCATTCATTATATTGCATTAAATGCTTCGGCTAAATGCTGGTACGAGTGGACTGGAATCCTCTCTATTTCGGTTGAAGTGGAAATCAGTCGGTTAGACAAAACATAAAAGTATAATTACAATTTTACCCTTCAAAAAATCCAAACGCAGCATGAGTGGAACTCGGATCCCCTCCATTTCAAATGAAATTGAGAAGAGTCAATTACTTAAAAGTGAGTGATAATATTGTAATTATATTTCTTTTTCGGCACAAGAGGAATAATAAACTAGAAAGGATCAATTTGATGGTTAGGTTTAAATTTTACAGATTTGGTTTAGGTGTTTTATAGTTTTTTTAACTGTCGATATTTAATTTGAAATTTTTATAAGAAATAGAGGAAATAAAATTAAATCTCAACCATTAAACAAATTATAGCACACATACTTTAGTTTGTTTACGTCACTTAAGCTAAATCTAAAGTTTACACATATAATAGTGTATATGTAATAAGTGATTTTATAGAGTTTTAATTGTAATTTGATTAGTATTTTTGGAGTGACAAGACAAATGTGGTTTGTGATTTTTTGAATCGTTACAAATGATATCAAAGCAAAACACTTTAGTCTCGTATTAAGAAGATGAATAGCCTAGAGTGTGGATTAAAAAAACACTTATGGTTGTTAAGTCACACATTAGTTACTTCTTAAGTAAAATTAAACTTTATAAATAATTGTAAGGACCAATAATTGCAACTTTAATAGTAATTTTTTAGTGATATTGTAAATGTGACTAATGTTTTTTATAAGTAATTATAGGGTCTGTTTGGATTTGCAATTTCAAAACATAATTAAGAGTTTCGTAAAATCACAATTTGACTTTTAAAATAGTGTGTTTTTATAACCGTACTCGTAATCTATTTTAAAATCGTATTACATTATGTTGTCATCACATAACAGTAGTATCCTAAACTCTGTTAAATGCAACAAAACAAAAACTTAATTATTATATAAATCTTTTTCATTTTCCTTGAAATTGAAACGAGTCTCATCCCTGACAGTAACCATGAAAGTCCACCTTAATTTTCTGGAAATTTAGCAAACCCCAACTTTCTCTTGGATTTGAATATCCTCAAGAAATATATATATTAAAAAGGAACAACAAATCCACTATCTTCCTTCTTGAAATAAATTATATTTTTATGCTATAGCCACCATGCAGCACATGATATGACATCAAATCTTAAAATAATAACATATAAATATAGACGATCACATAAT
This sequence comes from Betula pendula, assembly GCA_900184695.1. Lineage (NCBI taxonomy): Eukaryota > Viridiplantae > Streptophyta > Magnoliopsida > Fagales > Betulaceae > Betula > Betula pendula. Next base: position 767,866 of record FXXK01000001.1, read on the forward strand.
ATAACATAAAATATCACAAATATCTTTTGTGTGACAAATCATGTCCAAATGTTCTTCTCATCGATCTATTTAATATGCTCCGTTTTTTTCTTCTTCTTCTTTTTTTTTTTTTTTTGACTAAAACGGTCTAACACTTTTTTTTTCACCACATTAATAGATTTCATTATTTTGTTCTTCATAATATTCGGTAAGCATTGGACCCTATAATATAATACTGTGTTAGATAAAAAAAAACTACAAATTTAGAGAACCATTTATTAATTGCCCTCTTGATGTATTAATAACTAGCATTATTATGCATGATGTGCATGCATTAATAACTAGTATTGTTATAACATTCAAAAAAAAAAATGCCTTCGTATCAACTAGCTAACATAAGATAATCATTAAAAAAAATTCCAATTCCTTAATTCCTAATCTTTTACTAAGCATTTCACTCCCTTAAATGAAATCTCTAATCATTGCAGAAATTGATTGCTTAATTAATTTCTTTTTTCATACTTCAAACCTTCCACAATTAAGTTTTCAATAATGCCTCATAAAAAATCAAAATAAGGATTTCCTATAATTGTAATTGCAATTACGTGGCGCTCTTCAACGTAAAATGTTATGTTTGTGCCAATTTTTTTGGTTTTGTTTGGCTGATTCTTACAAAAACAAAAATGAAAAGAAAAGAAAAAGAAAAGACCGTACTAACAGCACAGTGGTACAACCCGTAAATTCGAAGGAAATAGGTGGCGAATTCCACAACCACCGCCTCCTCCAACAACATTAGTCTCTCATCATCCTCCTCCGTCAATCTAGTAAAGCAACCTTCACTCTATCGCTCTCTTCTCTCTCTCTACATTTTCTCACTCACTGAAAACTTTTCCAGTATACATTGAACCATCACAGTCTCACTTTTCTCCGTCCGTTTTTCCCTCTCTACATTTTCTCTCTCTATGAACTACCGTTTAGGGTTCGATCGCGTTCAGATCTGAGGCGAACCTGACCAGATCCGCGCGGCAATGGAGGAAGCATTGGAGCTCGCGCGCGCGAAGGACACGAAGGAGCGGATGGCGGGAGTGGAGCGGCTGCACGAGGTGCTGGAGGGCTCGCGGAAGAGCCTGAGCGCGGCGGAGACGACGGCTCTGGTGGACTGCGGCTTGGATCTCCTCAAGGACAATAACTTCAGGGTCTCACAGGGCGCTCTGCAGGCCTTGGACTCCGCCGCCGTGCTCTCCGGCGACCACCTCAAGCTCCACTTCAACGCACTCGTCCCCGCCGTCGTCGACCGCCTTGGGGACGCCAAGCAGCCCGTCCGCGACGCTGCCAGGCGCCTCCTGCTCACTCTCATGCAGGTACGAAACTGAGAGCTAGATATGTGTGTGTTTGTGTGATTGATTGATTGATTTTGTTTTTGTTTTGTTTTTTTTTTTTTTTTGTGATTGTTTCTGCTTTAATTTTCGTTATGTTTTATGCATTTGTTTTTTTCTTGTGCTTCGGTGAATTTGTTTGTTTTGAATCAAATTGAACAAAATCGACTCTAAGCCAATTTAAACGGAATTCCTGAGCGTCCGATTGTAACTATTCTATTTGGTAACTTTGCAATATAATTGAACGCTATGTAAGGGCACGCTTTTGTAAATAGCGTTGATTTATGTGGTTAATTAATAATTAAATGCATTTGTTAATTTCGTAAATATTCTAAGTTATACATATGTCCACATACGATTGAATTTTGTGATTATAAATTTCTGCATATATTTTTGGTGTGTTTTATGGGATTTTTCTTTATTTTGATTTGATAAATTTGTTTGGGTTATTATCAAATTAAAGTATAAATCTATTTCAAGCCATTTTAAGTGTAACAAATGCATAGGCAAGGCTAGGCATATATTGTATTTTTTGTGCTATTATTGCAAGGTTAGGCGTTTAATATATTTTATGTGATAGGCGGAGGAATGGATGCCTAGGCATATAATGTATTTAATGTGCTATTAGTGCAAGCTATGCAAAGACACACTTTTGCAGATAGTGTTTCTAATAATGCATCCGTTCTTGGTTTTTTGCAATGTCTATGAAGAAGATAAGAATATTTAGGTAGAGTTTATGATAATGTAATCTGGGTAGGTGTATACAGCTAAGATGAAGGGCTTAAAATTGTGCCTGTAGGTTTCTTCTCCAACGATCATTGTTGAAAGAGCGGGGTCGTATGCTTGGGCACACAAAAGCTGGAGGGTTAGAGAAGAGTTTGCACGTACTGTCACATCAGCAATTGGTCTTTTTTCATCTACTGAGCTTCCTCTACAGCGGGCTATTCTTCCTCCGGTATAATGGGCAACAAAAACCTTATACCTTTCATGTGTGGTGCAAGCTTTTCAAGGAAAATTAACCAAGTTTATAAATTATTTTGCTATCAGATTTTGCAGATGCTTTGTGATTCAAATCCTGGTGTTAGAGAAGCGGCTATATTGTGTATTGAGGTTGGTCTTGTCCTCTAGCATGGTTTTTTATTTTTTATTTTTAATGTTACTTTATCTTAAAGATCAGCTGCATTAACTACTGGGTTTAAATTAGAATTGCTGCTTTAGTACATAATTAGAATTGCTGCTGACATTGAAACTTGTTATCATATAAATTTAAGCTCTTTTTTTCTTTTCTTTTCTTTTCTTCTGCCTATAATAGATATAATAGATTGGGAGACCATTGTGGCCAATCTTATTAAGGTTGAGCTCCTCACTTTTAGAAGGACAACTTGATTTCTGAGGGGCTTTGCTAGCATCTTTTGTCTCTAGATTTTTTATCGAAGATTGCATGAGAGACGTACTTAGGGAGTCTTAAGTGAGTAAAGGGTATAGCATTGGCACTGCTTTCAGTTGTGGAAGCTTGCTTTTAGTGTATGTTGTACTTTGTCCTCGCCCAACAATTTAATTATGTGAAGATTCACCATGAGTATCTGATGTTGCTTAAAAGTATCGCAAAGTGCTCATGGAACTACTTCAGTTAATTTTCTATGTCAATCATGATGACAGAATGTGACATAACAGAAAGTTAGTCGCACATTGGGTGGGTGAATTGGCTACATTTAGTGGGTGGCTTATAAAAGGTGCTCATGAGTGTCAAGTTCTACATTAGTTTTTTACTAGGTGAGACTGGACTTTATAAGTAATTCTAAGAAGTTCCAATTATAGCCTTACTATTTCTTTTGGAGTGAATATACGGATGTGGCTAATGCTTTCCTTGGGTTGTTACAAATGATATTAGAGCAACCTAGTAACATCAAATGATGCTAAGTCATTGCATGACATGGGCCTTGACGTCCTCGTCAGGGATTTGAGTGAGGGACATTGTGAGACCTTAGAAAGTTAGTTTCACATTGGGTGGGTGGATTGCCCACATTAAGTGGGTGGATTATAAAAGGTGTTTATGAGTACTAAGTCTTACATTGGTTGCTTATTAGGTGAGACTGTACTCTAATTGTAACTTGACTAGTCATTTTAGAGTGATTGTGCAGATGTGGTTAACACTTTTCCTGGGTCGTTACACAAAACTCAAGCGGGACAAACCATACTTCATTTAAGGGTAGATGATGTTCCTTGCAGATCTTTTAAGCTTTCCCAACTCCTTGAGGCCAATGTTCTGTTAGGAGGAGATGGATGAAATAATGATTATCATTATGGGATATAATATGCTATCTGTTATGTGGATGCATATAATATGGGTGTTTAATGGTGTTGAGTCTAATTAGATTTTGCTAATGTCTTTACCTTTAAGATCCTTCTATGCCTGAATGAATGTTCTAGGGAGTATTCACTGTAGTTCTTTTTCAGATATTATTTTTTCTTTAAATTTTAGATTTTTTTTTTTTTTCGTTTTGAAGTGGATTACTAATTTTGGATGTGGCTGTGGAGCGGGTTAACATTTTTGCTCCACTTTATTATCACATGCTCTGAATGATGAGTGTGCATTGTCAGTGTAGATGATTTAGGGCTCCTTAGGATATCTGCAGAGGATATTCTTTTTTTGATGAGTGAGATCCTCAGGATATTCTGCTCCAAAAGTAGTGTCCCTTAAATTGGGAAACTGTCAACTAATTAAGGCTAAATGTTTCTTCATGTTCAAAGTATGAAGAATAACTAGAGTTGGTTGTTTGCCTCATGCATGGAGCACTTTATATTGTCAGTTCAGTTGAACCTGGTGGTATCGAAGCTGATGGAATAGAGAGACCCGGTTAGCTACTTATAAGCTGATTGGTGCTTGAATTCATTAGTTGGTGGAGACTTTACTAATTTACTATTGCATGGATGTTTGCAAATCACACCTAAAGGGTGGTGGATTGTAAAGCAAGGTGAAGTTGGCTTCTTTGTGAACTGAGTAAGCTGTAGCTTGTGGACCTAGACTTGTCCATGTGAGATTTTAAATGAAGTCTAAAATGAGCCCTTTGTACGTAGTACATTGGAGGTTACCACTGATGGCTGACAAGATTTGTCAATCTTTCTAGATTTCATGGCCAGGATGAACCTTTTTAATTTTTGGGTCAAGGATGCAGATATGTAACTTTGTTAGGGCCAGGATGAACCTTTTTAATTTTTGGGTCAAGGATGCAGATATGTAACTTTGTTAGAATAATGACTCCAAATAGGATGTGTGCTATAAAATGGAAAAATGAGAAAATGGTTATGGTACTGGAATAGATAAGAGAAAGCTAATACATCTGTAGGATGAGTGGAAGATTTAGCTTGTCAAAGCCATTACCATTTGAATTAAGGAAAAAAAAGGAACGGTTGCTAGCAATTCTCCATAAGTTAATAATGGAGAAAGCAATTTTGGCATTCCAGGGGTGATTTGCAAGCTGGACATTGAGAAGGCCTATGACCATGTGAACTGGGGGTTTCTTTTGTACATGTTGAGAAGGTGTGGTTTTGGGGATAAATGGTGCTCTTGGATTTCTCATTGCATCTTTTCGGCACGCTTCTCTGTCTTGGTAAACAACACTCCGACTGGCTTCTTCAGTAGCTCTCGAGGTTTGAGGCAGGGCGACCCTCTGTCTCCTCTCCTGTTTGTCATTGTTATGGAGGCGCTTAGTAAAATGCTCACTGTCACTGTCAACAGGGGTCTTCTTTCAGGCTTCTCAGTCGGTTCCAGGTTCTTTGAGGCGGTTAATATTTCTCACTTGCTATTCGCAGATGACACTTTGGTTTTTTTGTGGGGCTATCACTGATCACCTCCGCTATCTTTGTGTGCTATTCCTTTTGCTTTGAGGCTGNTGTTTGTCATTGTTATGGAGGCGCTTAGTAAAATGCTCACTGTCACTGTCAACAGGGGTCTTCTTTCAGGCTTCTCAGTCGGTTCCAGGTTCTTTGAGGCGGTTAATATTTCTCACTTGCTATTCGCAGATGACACTTTGGTTTTTTGTGGGGCTATCACTGATCACCTCCGCTATCTTTGTGTGCTATTCCTTTTGCTTTGAGGCTGTCTCTGGTTTAAAGGTGAATATGGCTAAGTCAACTTTGGTTCTTGTGGGTACTGTGGTCAATGTGGAGGGTTTGGCTGACATTTTGGGTTGCGAGGTTTCCTCTTTGCCTTTGCAATATCTTGGTATGCCGTTGGGGGCCTGCCTTAAGGCCAAGCCTATTTGGAATGGGGTCGTTGAGAAGATTGAGCGTCGGTTGGCTAGTTGAAAACGGATGTACTTGTCTAAGGGGGGCAGAATTACCCTTATAAAGAGCACTCTCTCAAATTTACCTACATACTTGTTGTCCTTGTTCTTTATCCCTGCGAGCGTGGCCAATCGTATTGAGAAGCTCTACCGTGACTTTTTATGGGGTGGAGTAGGTGATGAATTCAAATTTCACCTGGTTAATTGGTCTAAGGTTTGCTCTCCTATGTCTGAGGGAGGTTTGGAAATTCGGAACTTAAGGACCTTCAATAGGGCCCTTTTAGGGAAGTAGTTGTGGCGTTATGCTCATGAGAGAGAGGCTTGGTGGAGAATTGCTGTGGATGCTAAATTTGGGAGTGTGAGGGGAGGGTGGTGCTCTCGTGTTCCCACTGGGCCGCATGGAGTGGGTTTATGGAAGAATATTAGGAAGGGTGGAGTGCGCTCTATAGTCACACCAGATTTGAGTTGGGAAATGGGTTCAAGATAAGATTTTGGGATGATGTATGGTGTGGTGATATGCCCCTTAGAGTGGCTTTCCCGGTCTTATATGATATAGCCTGCAAGAAGTATGCATTTGTGGCTGATCATTTAGACCTCTCTAGTGGTTCTCCTCTTTGGGATGTTAACTTTATTCGTGCGGCTCATGATTGGGAGTTGGCCTTCGTGGCTTCCTTTTTCACTCTTTTATATTCCCATCGGGGGAGAAGGGAGGGGGAAGACAAGCTTTGGTGGATTCCCTCCTACAAAGGAAAGTTTAATGTTAGATTTTTTTATAGGATCCTTGCGTGTAACAATGTCCACCCCTTTTCTTGGAAGAGCATTTGGAGGACCAAAGCTCCTGTGAAAGTAGCTTTCTTTGTTTGGACGGCGGCTCTTGGGAAGATTCTTACTATGGACAACCTGAGAAAAAGACATGTCATTGTGATCGATCGATGTTGTATGTGTAAAAGGCATGAAGAGTATGTGGATCATCTTCTTCTTCATTGTGAGGCTGCTAGCGCTTTATGGACCACCATCTTTAGCCGCTTTGGGTTATGCCTCTTCGTGTGATACACTTGTTCGCCAGCTGGTAGACTGGTGGTCGCTCTTAGAGTGTTGTTGTGTGAAAGATGGTGCCTTCTTGCCTCATGTGGTGTCTTTGGAAGGAACGAAATGATCGTAATTTCAAGGACCAAAAAAGATTGATTGAGGAGCTCAAGTCTTTCTTTTTTTTCACTCTTTTTTCTTGGACAACTGCTTCTCTAGCTCCCTTAGTGATAAGCTTTAATGAATTTTTTGTACATTTTTCTTTCCCTTCTTAAGCGGTCCTATGTATATTTCCTGTGTGTCAAGACTGTGCTATTGCGCTTTTAATATATTGTCTCTTATTTATATATAAAAAAAAAGGAACGGTTGCTAGGGCTATATAAACTTGTTAACTGTAAACTGATCAGTCCCTAATTCGAGCAGCGATGAAATTAGCTTATATATCTTTTTTAATGCCAGCCTTTGGAATAATAGTTGCCAGAAGATCTTATTGCATCAACTTAATATGTATGTGCCATTTTATTTGAATGAGTCCTATGCCATTTACTTGTTGCATGGCTTAAATCATCAAAAGCTCAGAACTCATGGTCTGCACCCCTCTTCAGTGTGGGCTCAAGTGGGGAGTTAGGTTTACATGTATACAGACTAACAGCAAAGATGATTTGGGTGAAGTAGGGATTGGAGATATTTTTTGAACTTTGAGTTTTGGAGTTTCACCTCCTGGACGTTTCGTGAGCCCCCTTTGACTCGCTGTGTTTGTTACATTATTTGGATGAGGTTATGTTTTGTTAGTTTTGCTGCAAAGTAACCAGGGGGTCCTACTTGCTCCATCTCCAGCCTCTTCGGCATCTGTATGCTTTTCAGGTTTTAGGGTGTCTTTCCTCCTTCAATTACTCGGATTACCATTCATTGAGAGAAACGGAGGAGTTTTCTGTAACATATAAGTTGGATTCTTATTACTTGAGTTGAATCCTTTGTCTTTGATGGTTTGACCTGGATTTTGTTCTTTTATAGGGAAAATTTTTGTGGCATTTTTCTGTTCGAAGACCTGTAGTCTGCTGTATTGATTAATATAAATTTGAGCCCTTTGTTCTGTTTTGATGTGATCTTTGATCTTTGGAACTTCTCTCTTGATGATTTACTTATTCTAGAAAATACAAGCCTTCTTAGTTGATGCGGTTTTCATGGAAAAATTCGTCTATTGATTTGTTGCATATGATTGAACTTGATGTTTTGGAACGTATGACGCAAGTTTTATGAGGTAGATACATTGACGTGATGTGTAGCGTCAAATGATAGGGAAAATTGGTGTTTTGGAAGGTGTATTCTACGTAACTGGAAGGTCCAATTTTGTTGTACTCCAACCTCACATTAGTGCTTTTACAGATGTTCTGCTTAATCTCATCTGAGTTTTTTCGGTGGAGGGATATGATGGGCTTGTGGACAAAGTAATCTGATCTTTTCTGTTTGTTTGTATGTAGGAGATGTATGCACAGGCTGGGCCTCAATTCCGTGATGAACTTCAGCGTCATCATCTTCCTTCATCCATGGTGAATATCTAACCGAGAACACCCCCATCTTAATTTGCTGTTTCCCTCCTTTATGTTTTATATCTTGCATATGTAGGCTACTTTGTTTGCCTAAGTTTCAGATAGTGTTGTATAGAATAAAATTTTAGCATAGACCATTTGGTGCTGTTACATTTTCAACCTGAAACTATTAATTGTTGTCTTGTGATACAATTTATAACTGCAGGTGAAAGATATTAATGCCAGGCTAGAGAGGATAGAACCACAAATTCGCTCTTCAGATGGACTTGCAGGTAATTTTGCTGCTGGAGAGATTAAATCCGCAAGTCTTAATCCCAAGAGAAGTAGTCCAAAGGCCAAGAGTTCATCTAGGGAGATGTCTCTTTTTGGAGGTTAGATGCTTTGACCTCAAAGTTTGTGAATATTCTGACATTTATTCACATATGTTTAGAATTGTGTGAAAATTTATGTTCTGGCACTTCCACTTATGTACATACATCCCTAGCTTTTTTCTTTTCCAAATCGTGGTATGAAGAGTCCATCAATTTGAAAGTGAGCGTTTATATAGGGTTTATCATAAAACTCTCATATTTTAACCACATATTCTCAAATTTGAAATACCTTCTACCCCTATGAAAGATTTTGCAATCAAGAAGGATCAGAAAGTGGCATGAGCAAAGTCTAGGAAGCCTCCTTTAGGACACACTAGGAAGTTGGGCTTCTCAATTCGGCGAGATGAGAAATCTATCAATCCTGGACCAAGAGGAAAGATCTTGATTATTTGACCAAGTAAAACTCCCACCAACAAGAGGGAGATCCTTTAGACCCTGATAAAAAATGAAATATGAGAACACCATACCTTGTATTTCCATGGCCCACTTTTCTATCCCGATCAACGGTAGCCCGCATGACTTCTTTGGAAGTACTCGGGGTCTTCGCCAAGGGGACCCTCTCTCGTCACTTCTTTTTGTGATAGTCATGGATGCTCTCTAGAGCTATGGTTTAGGGTTTTTTTTTTTTTTTTAATCAAGATTCCAAGTAGACAGCCTCAACAATAATCCTTTGGAAATATCTCATCTTTTGTTCGCAGGTGATACACTTATAATGTGACACAGACAATGATCAAATTCTTAATTTGGAACACATTTTCTTGTGCTTTGAGGCCATCTTGGGATGGATGGTCAACCTTCAAAAATTTGAGTTAGTCTCCGTTGGGGAGGTTCTGCATATTGTGGAGCTGGGCAGTATTTTCTATTGTAACATCTCTTCTCTTCCTTTGGGATAATTAGGTCTCCCTCTAGGTGCTTCTTTCAAATCAAAAGCCGTTTGGGATAGGGTAGTTGAGAAAATGGAAAATAGGTTAGCTAGTTGGAAGAAGATCTACTTGTCGAGTATTCCTACATACTTCTTATCCCTTTTCCCTTTACCTGTGGGTATAGCTAGGAGATTGGAGCGTCTTTAGAGAGATTTTCTTTGGGATGGTCCAGGCGGGGAACCCAAATTGTACCTAGTGAATTGGAAGACTGTTTGCTCCCCAATTCCCAAAGGGGGGTTGGGCATAAAAAATCTCATGTTGTTCAACAAAGCTCTCATCTATAAATGGCTTTGGAGATTCGGGCATGAGGAGAATTCTTTATGGAGATAGGTGATTGTTGTGAAGTACGAGACAGGTGATTGTTGTGAAGTACGACATCCAGAGAGGGGGTTGGTGTTTAGAGGAAGCTCGAGGACATTTCGGGGTGAGTCTTCGGAGGAATATTAGTAATGGTTGGGGATCTTTTTCCAACTTTGTTTCCTTCAAGGTTGGGGCAGTTCCTGCATTCACTTCTGGCATGACGTGTGGTGCAAAGGGGGGGCTCTTAAGTATTCTTTTTCAGAATTTCTATCCATAGCTCGTAATAAAGAGGCCTTAGAGTTAGACTACCTGGACCTCACCGGTTCCCCAATCTTTTGGAACCCAAGCTTCATTAGGGCAGCCCATGATTGGGAGCTAGAATCTCTTGAGTCTTTCCTCAATCTATTATACTCCTCGAATACTCATCCGGGAGAAGTGGATAGTATGTTGTGGACACCATCTAGCAGCCACGGCTTTGCAGTAAAGAGCTATTATAATATGTTTTAGTTAGGTGAGCATAGTTCATTACCTTGCAAAAGTATTTGGAAGGTCAAGGCCCCTCCTTGCATTGTTTGCTTCTTATGGACTGCAGCAATGGGTAGAATCCTCACGGCAGATAACCTTAGAAGGTGGGGTTTCCATCCAGCTAACCGATGTTGCCTTTGTAAAAAAATGAGGATACTATTAATCATCTTCTCATCCACTGCGAGTATACTGCTGATTTGTGACACTTTGTTCTTAACATTTTCGGAGTTTCTTGGGTCATGCCTAGTAACATCCTAGAGCTTCTTATTTGCTGGAAATTTTTAGGACAGAGACACTCCAAAGAGGCAATCTGGAAAGTTATTCTTGTTCTCTTAATGTGGAGTATTTGGAGAGAAAGGAATCAATGTCTTTTTGAGGACCTATGTGCTTTTTAAAAAATCTTCCCTTCTTAGATCTCTTTTGGATTGGGTTATTTGAAATGTTCCTAATTGTGACTTAGAGAATCTGGTAGATTTGATTTGTTTTTTAAATTGTTGTAGCCTTTAGGGTATTCGGTTCTCTTGTATACTTTTCATGTACTAGGGCTTTGCCATTTTCTTTCAATAAAATTGTTTTTATTCATCAAAAAACATAGCTGGATTAGAACGGGCTTCTCCCCATCTCTTACTAGGGAAACGAGAGACGTTAAAATCTCCTCCAATGCACTAGGGCAAGTTCCACCAGCTAAGCAAACCAGCCAATTCATCCCAAAGAAAACTTCTTTCCACATCAACATTAGGGCCATAAACACCTGCAAAAGCCCATGTGAAATGATCTCCAACGTTTCTGAAAAAGCAAACAAAAGAAAATTCCCCCACACACTCGTCAATCTTTTCCACCAACCTCTTATCCCGCATAAGCAAAATACCACTGGAAGCCTTGCTAGAGTCTAAACAACACCAATCCACATGATGACAACTCCACAAATTGTGAACGACACTACACTATATAAACTCTAGTTTAGTTTCCTGAAAACAAACAACATCAACCCTCCTTTTTTTTTTGATAAGTAATTGCATATTATTAATAAAGCGCAGATGGACACAACCTTAGTACATGAGGAGTATACAAGAGAACCTCTAATCTGAAGAAGAAAAAAAAGCAAAATTTAAAAAATCTGCAAAATTAGAAACAACCAAGCTATGATGTGCAATTATTCAAGTATGTAACATGTTAAACACAATCTTTTGTAACTCTGTCATCGATGTGTCTACATCTTCAAAGTTCCGAAAATTCCTCATGCCAAAGACACCACATTAGACACAATAGAGCCAAACTCCATACTTCCTTAACTGTACCGTACCCAACCTGACCACCCTAGTTGTTCAACACATCAATCACCCATCTTGGCATAACCCACTAGACACCAAATAGATTAAGAATATAACTCCATAGTTCTCTCGCTACTTCACAATGAATTAATAAATGGTCAATGGAATGTCGCTTGGCTGGATGGAAGAGGCTCTATTTGTCCAATGGTGGTAGGTTGACCTTGATTAAAAACACTCTTTCAAATCTACCTACATAGTATTTGCCCCCTTTTCCCATTCCTTGTGGCGTGGTTAACATGATTGAGAAAATTCAAAGGAACTTCTTGTGGGGTGGAGTTAGTGATGAATTTAAATTTCATTTAGTTAGCTGTTCGAAGATTTGCTCTCCATTGTCTTCCAGAGGCTTGGGAGTCAGAAATCTGGTTAAGTTTGGTATTGTTTACCAAAATGCTCTAACAAGGGACTGTGAATAATTCAATTCGTAAAATCTATCTTAAGGGAAAATTTCTTATCCTTTTAAGAAAGTACTTGGATTCCTTCTTGAGAAAAATTTTCTTACAATGCTACATATGATCACCCAACAGCTCAAGAATTATGATCGAAGTAAATGTTTCTCATTCCTAAATGCATCAAAGTGACCTACACTTGATATTTGAGTTCACAATTCTCTTAGGATTTAGAATCAATATCATAAGAAGTTTCAGGAGTTATAGTTATTCCTATTGACAATATTTTTCAGGAAAGACAACTCTCATGGTCTGTTTAGTGCAGTACACCTACATATCAACCCGATGCCCCCAACTTCGCTTGATCAAGATAAATCGTCATGATTGATGTGTAACAGTCTTCGCAATGGAATGCCAAATTCTTTACCGATTGTGAACAACAAAAGATTTAAGACTACATGGTTTATGGTCTAAGACTGTGTGATAATCTCGTTACTTACACCATAGACCATATTCAATGTAATCTAATGACCATTTACATTCACAATATAAACAATTATTATTAGCATGTAAAACAATCATATGCCATATGTTCAAAATAAATAGATCAGTGAATAATAACTTTTACTCGTTACAAACTTAAACATTGGGATTTAGGGCATAATTCCTAACATAATCACTGCGATAATCGTCGGTCCTCTTGAAATAACCTTGCTACTCTAAAGTCGATTTTGTGATAAGTGTTTCACTTGCAAACGTGCTTGCAACATTAGAGGTGAATTAACTGTTTGGAATTGTTCTTTCATATTAAAACAATGTACGCATCAATGTGTGGTTGACAACAACTATTTTTTGTCAGGTGTACTATTAATATTGGATTTCTTACGAAAATATTTTTGTTTTGTTTGCTAAATGGACATTTTGAAATTATATGTGAAGCTCATGGGCATTTTTGAAAAATATTGATGCTGTCAGCAGCAAACTTGCAAAGTCTAATTTTCATGGTGTGAGAGCATTTCTTTAATTATTGGTATATTCTGTCTTTGCCTTCTCTTTAGAATTGGTGGCATTGTGATATTGAATGTAATTTCTGTGCAGGAGAAGGAGATGTTACAGAAAAACCCATAGAACCTATTAAAGTATACTCGGAGAAGGAGCTAATACGGGAAATTGAGAAGATTGCTTCTATCCTTGTACCAGAAAAAGACTGGTCCGTCAGGATTGCTGCAATGCAGAAAGTTGAAGGCCTTATTTCTGGAGGTTGGTTTTCCCTCCTCTCTGGGTTTGTCGTGGGTCTGTTTGCTCAGGCATTTGTCTATGCATGTCTTTGAAAATTTTATATGCTTGTAAAGTGAATTTTTGAGATTGATGGTTTATTTATTTTTTTATTTTTGTCATTTTGGTACAAGGAACCTTGACTTTGCTATTAAAAAAAAGTCTAAAAGAGCTGGCAAAATCTGGACAAAGTGCCATAGGGTTTTGCTTGTAAAAATGCTGGCCAACTGATGATATCATGTTTTAATATATGCTGGTGTCAAAGAGTGCTCCTGGCCCTTTTAGGTTGTCATGAAGTTTAATATTGTTCCTTGATTGTGTCATGGCATTGACAAAGGTTCCACTTTTGGTTGGTTCAGTGATCATGGCATACATGAGGCTTATAGAATTTGAATATTTTCAATTCCGTAAAACTAGAAAAGCAATTCCGTAAAACTAGAAAAAGAACATAAGTCCAAAACTTCCGTAAAACTAGAAAAGCGAGGACTACTGTACACTGCCATCCAAGCATAAAGAATTTGAATATTATGGCTTTTAACTCTTAACACCGATTGTTAACAATCTTCAAAACTCCTCGCATTCTGCTCTCTCTAAATGTACTACATTAAGCATAGAGAAGCCATTTTCCACTCTTCTGAAATGCAACGACTCCCCCATTAACCTCTCAAGCTAGCCAACAACTCTAACACCCTTCTAGGCATGACCCATCTTTTACTTTTTTATTCTAGTTGAATAGTTTCTGGTAATTTACGAGGAATGTACTTGAGAACTTGGCATTGTATTGATCTTAAGAGGACCTTTTGATGGAAAGTGCTCGAGATAATTATGGCTTTTTTTTTTTAAAAGAAAATTGCCAAATAGATGAAACCTGATTGAACTTTGGGACATTCATACTATAACGCGAAATGTTTTATTCATATGCTTTTCTTCCATACTTCAATCTTTATCACAATTCAATTTGTAGTGTAACGTACTTGTGAGGCACGAGACACTTGAGACCTCTGGAAGAGGTATGATGTTATACATTCTTTTGTAAGTATCAATCTTTGAAGATGAGGTGATCCACCATTAAGATGTATCTACTAATGGTTTTGGAACTAGAAGGATATGATTAGTAGAACCCATTGAGGTTGATTGTCAACTCTTCTTGACTCTAGGATCTCAATTTATTGGAGATTATGATGGAACACTGAATTATTGTGCTTGAAATCAGTTTATGTATTCATATAAAAGATTGTTGCATTAAATGAATGACTTCTGCGAAGTAGAGATTGTCGATCTAGTTGGACCGGAAAACTTCCCAAAGCACGAATTCTGGGAAGTAGAATATTGATATTGGTTCTAGTTGGACAGAAAACCCTACTGAAGTATTAATCTGCTGACCTTGTGCCTGTGCTTAAGTTTTCAATGTGAACACGAATGCAAGGAAGTGGTGTCCTTGCCCTTGCCGTTATCCTTGGTGTGCTAAATTACCCCAACTAACTTTCTGCTTATCAAATTTGGGAAGGTAGCTAACATCTGGAACTCTTGAATTGAACCATCTGATTTTCTTTTACTTGACTTTACAGAAGTAATATCGACAATTTGGTTGCATTTTGGTCTCCATATATTAGCAACTGCTTAAGGGTTATTTTGGGTTCCATCATTTTGGTTTCATTTCTCTAACTTGACTTCACAGTAATAATATCTTCAATTTGGTTGCGTTTTGGTCTCCTTATATTGGCAACTGCTGAAGGATTTGTTTTGGGGTTCCAGCAGTTTTAGATCCCTCTTTTCCATCTACCTACAATTTCTCTCTGTTCTTTTGGGTTGACCGTGTGTTCTTTTTTCCATAATTCCTCTGTGATGGACCATTAATTATTTTCCTATCAGGTGCTGCTGACTATCCATGTTTCCGGGGACTCTTGAAGCAACTTGTTGGCCCTCTAAGCACACAATTATCTGATCGGAGGTCTAGCATAGTGAAGCAGGTGCGCTAGCATTTTCTTGTGTTTCAGGAGCCAGATGATAGGCTCCTTCCTCCCCCTTTCATTTTAAGGAGATTGGATCGAAGTTGCTATCTATGGCTTTTGGTTGTTTAATGTTTTTCAGACTTGTTTTTATTTTTCTAAGTGGGATTCCTTTTGATTTTTATTGTTTGCTAAAGCCTTTTTTGAACAATTATAAATCTTTTTCTTTCCCATCCATGCTATGTCGTTATTGTTGTCTTTTGTTGGGAAATGTCTTTTGATTACACTAGCTACTGCATAAATCAAGATAAGTAAATATATGTTTAAGAAAATATCCATGCTATCCATGGCTGTAGTCTTGGTGAAATTTCAAAAGGAAGAAACTAGGAATTTGGTTGTATTAGAGTACGAAGAAAATGACTGATAAATTACACTGCAACCAAGCAGTACCTCTACTCCAAATACTTATTTATTTCTTCCATTCCACTTAAAATCTCTGTGGTTGTATGTAGCTCTTGATATATTTCTTTCCTCTTGTTTCATTCATTTTTCTAGGCATGTCATCTATTATGCTTTTTGTCGAAGGAGCTGTTGGGAGATTTTGAGGCATGTGCGGAGACATTCATTCCAGTGAGTTCAACTTTTTCTTCCTTACAAGTGCAATGTTTATATACTGAAAGATTTTAATAATTTTATGATATGATAATCAGGTGCTTTTCAAGCTGGTTGTGATCACTGTACTTGTAATTGCAGAATCTGCAGATAACTGCATAAAAACGGTAATGCTAACCTTTTCTTTTTCTTTTATTTTATATGTGCTTCTTTCATCTTATTCTTTTTGGTTTACAGATGTTGCGTAACTGCAAAGTTCCCCGTGTACTCCCTCGTATAGCCGATTGTGCAAAAAATGACCGTAGTGCAATACTCCGTGCAAGGTATGACTGAACCATTTCTTTTTAGGATATGACTGTGTGTCACCGACTGTTTATATCCTTTTGTACTGTAGGTGTTGTGAATATGCACTATTGATATTGGAACATTGGCCCGATGCGCCTGAAATACAGCGATCGGCAGATCTTTATGAAGATTTTATAAGATGTTGTGTTGGAGATGCAATGAGTGAGGTACTTATATTTTGAGTTCTAATTTTTGATGATCTATGAACTTAGACGTGTTTTGCATGTTTTTCGGCTTGGCATTCATGATTGGTTATGCTGACCCTTGTGAACCTACATGCATGTCAGTCATGGTTATAATTTCCCATTTGCCTACACAGTTAGAATTTCAGTGGAACTTGCCATGCATAAGCTGAAGGTTATGCTTTAGTGACTTGTTTTTCTGGTTTTCTGTTTCTTTGAGATCATCCTTCCCTTTTTAGATCATCTTGATTCTTCAATTTGAGGGTTTAGTTTCTTCTCCTTCTTCTTCTTTTGTTTCTCTTCTCTTTTTGTCTAAAATTTTCTTTTAAAAGAAGAAAGGGAATTTGGAATGAGAATCTTGTTGGCTTGACATTTTTATGTCTGCGTTCTGTGTCATGTAATTGAATGCTAATCTTCACCTTTAGTGAAGAACTCATCATCATCATCATCATCATCATCATCATCATCTTCTTCTTCTTCTTCTTCTCTTTACTGAGTTAATAAATATATTCTTACTCAAACTGATTACAGACTAGATGCAAGTATAATTGCTCAATGTTTTCAACTGACAGGTACGATCAACTGCAAGAATGTGTTATAGAATGTTTGCAAAAACTTGGCCGGAGCGTTCCCGGCGCTTATTTTCATCCTTTGATCCTGTTATTCAAAGGGTACATTTTCTTTTCCCCTTGAGGATGTTTCTGCTTTATTTCACTGGTAAAAAATCATTGCTTGAAGTGAACCTTATCTGCACAGATAATAAATGAAGAGGATGGAGGCATACATAGGCGACATGCTTCTCCTTCCATCCGTGATAGAGGTGCACTGACTTCATTTACCTCTCAATCATCTGCTCCCTCAAATTTACCTGGATATGGAACATCTGCTATTGTTGCGATGGACAGAAGTTCAAGTTTACAGTCAGGGACATCACTGTCTTCTGGACTACTTCTGTCACAAGCAAAGTCTCGTAGTAAAGGTACTGAACGTAGTCTTGAAAGTGTGTTGCATTCTAGCAAACAGAAGGTCACTGCAATTGAAAGCATGCTCAGAGGTTTGGATTTGTCAGAGAAACATAATTCTTCAATGCTCCGATCATCTAGTTTGGATCTAGGTACTAAATGACTTCACCTATTAATATTTTCTTCCATTGCAAATCATTGTCGAGTCTCCAGTGCATGAAATCATTGAGTGATGTTGTGATGATTCACTAAGTAGTTAAAAATTGAACAATGTGTGAGTGGTAAATTCTTCTCTTATTGCCCCTAGTGCAGGAGTTGACCCTCCATCATCTCGTGATCCACCGTTCCCTCCTGCTGTCTCAGCTTCTAATCAGCTGACAAGCACTTTAATGGCAGAATCAACCGCCTCTAGTATCAGTAAAGGTAGTAACCGAAATGGCAGCTTAGTTTTTTCTGACATCATCACCCAGATTCAAGCTTCTAAAGATTCTGGTAAATTCTCGTCTCAAAGTAATCTGGCAACTGAGCCTTTCCCAGCATTTTCATCATACTCGGCTAAGAGGGCTTCTGAAGAGATTAATGACATGAGGGAGGCTAGGCGATTTATGAACCCCAACATTGACAGGCATTATGTGGATACACCTTACAGAGATGGAAACTTTAGGGAATCACAGAACAGCCACATTCCCAATTTTCAGAGGCCACTTTTAAGAAAGAATGTTGCTGGACGGATGTCTGCAGGCAGGAGAAAGAGTTTCGATGACAACCAGCTGTCACTTGGGGATATGTCAAATTATGTGGATGGTCCAGCATCACTTAGTGATGCTCTGAGTGAGGGACTCAGTACAAGTTCTGACTGGTCTGCTAGGGTTGCAGCTTTCAATTATCTTCGTTCTTTGCTGCAGCAAGGCCCAAGAGGTATTCAAGAAGTAATCCAGCATTTTGAGAAGGTAATGAAGTTGTTTTTCCAGCACTTGGATGATCCCCACCATAAAGTTGCACAAGCTGCTCTCTCAACACTTGCAGATATAATTCCATCTTGCCGAAAGCCATTTGAGAGTTATGTAGAAAGGATATTACCCCATGTTTTCTCACGGTTAATTGACCCAAAGGAGTTAGTTAGGCAACCGTGTGCTACAACCTTGGAAATTGTAAGCAAAACTTACAGTACTGATTCTCTCTTGCCTGCTTTGCTCCGCTCACTGGATGAACAGCGATCACCGAAGGCCAAATTAGCTGTTATCGATTTTGCTATCAATTCCTTTAACAAGCATGCAATGAATCCTGAAGGTTATGCCAATAGTGGTATTCTTAAGTTATGGCTTGCTAAATTGACTCCTTTGGTCCACGATAAAAATACTAAGCTTAAGGAAGCAGCTGTTACGTGCATTATATCTGTTTACTCCCACTTTGATTCAACAGCTGTCCTGAATTTTATTCTTAGTTTATCGGTTGAAGAACAAAATTCCTTGAGACGAGCCCTTAAACAATATACTCCTCGCATTGAAGTGGACCTAATGAACTTTTTGCAGAACAAGAAAGAGCGACGACCGAAGTCTTCTTATGATCCATCTGATATTGTTGGAACATCTTCTGAAGAAGGATATATTGGTGCATCAAAGAAGAGTAATTTCTATGGAAGGTATTCCGCTGGTTCCATTGATAGTGATGGTGGGAGGAAGTGGAGTTCTACTGGAAATATTGGCCAAGCAGTTTCTGATGAAACTCGGGAGAACATGTATCAGAATTTTGATACTGGTTCTAATGCTGATGGTCTTTCTTCCAAAACCAAGGATATGTCTTACACGGTCAATTCTGCAGGTCAGAACTTATGGTCTAGCCGGCTAGAAAATGTTAACAATGATGTAAACGTGGAAGGTTTGTCTACTCCACGTGTGGACATTAATGGTCTATTGAGGTCAGACCAGTTGGGGGTTGCAGAAGTCTTGGTCCATGCTAGTGAAGCTCCGACTGAGTTGGACCTTAATCAATATAAACCGAAAGCTGTAAATATTATTGCCATGCCAGATGCAGGACCAAGCATTCCTCAAATTCTTCATCTGGTGAGTCCTGTGATATCTGAAGTTTGAAACTTTTCATTAGTTTTTGTTAGTTTTTTTTCTCAAAATTAATCAGAAAGATTTACTTTAACCACTTTTCATGTTGATGATATAATGTTTTAGATAATTTCACTGGTATTGAAGGTTTATTTTCATTTTTCTTTAGATAAGCAATGGGAACAATGAGAGCCCTACTGCAAGTAAGCGTGATGCACTTCAGCAATTAATCGAAGCTTCCATGGCTAATGATCACTCTATTTGGACTAAGGTATGTCCAGTTTCCGCATTTTCAAGCAATCATCATGCACTTCAGCTGTCAATGTATGCAAATTAATGTACCCAATTATTAATGGAATGAAAGCTAGATTGGATGATAATTTCTTTGTGATGAGGTAGAAGAAAATTGTATTCTCAAATGAGTTAACCCACTATCTTGCTTTAGTTAACTGTTTGGAACTTTAGCTGCTTGGGCACTTGGATATACAACTAAACCCCACTTCTGAGCTCTTACTCTCCGGCTAATGTGTTTTTGTTCTGTTCGGTATTACTATTCTGGGAAGACCTTTTTTTCTTGGCCATAATTGATCAACCTAATTCATTAAGTGTACTTATGATTTCTTCATAAATTGTTTCCACAAGGACAGTTAATTCAACTGTTCTAAAGGGCCGGCTCCATGGTTAGGCCAATTAGGCCACTGCCTAAGGCCCCTAATTTATAAAAGGCCCCGAAACAAGGCTTTTTATATTAAATTTGTCAAAAAAAAAAAAGTGAAAAAGAAAAAGAAAAAGGTAAAAGGCATAAAAAAAAAAAAATGAGAGGAGGTCATTTGACATGCTGAGGGTTTAGAAAAAAAGCACAAAAAAGAAAGGTGATATAGCATGTTTAAAATCTTAACAAATTCCAAACTAAAGCACGACCCACTTTCTTTTTATATTTCTTTTTTCTCTTATTTTCTTTTGTCACTTATAATCTTTTGATTCTTGGTTCTATCATTCTTTATTTCTTTGATATTTTATATATTATACTTACTATTAGATGTCATTGATTCTTATCGGTTGTTGTTATGAGTTTTGATCGCGTGTTGTTAATTTTAGTACACAACTAATTAAATCCGACTTACAATTGTTTATCTTACAAGAAAGAGAAAATAGATTAGTCATATTATCTATTGAGAATAATATATTAACATAACTTGAGCATGAAAATTCTATTAGTAATAAAGCTAGAAAAATGATTTTTAAATATTTAATAGAAAAATTTATTATATTATAAAATTAAAAGGCCTTATTTTAAAATTTATTATATTATAATATTATACTTACTATTAGATGTCATTGATTTTAGTCGGTTGTTGTTATGAGTTTGATCGCGTGTTGTTAATTTTAGTTACACAACTAATTAAATCCGACTTACAATTGTTTATCTTACAAGAAAGAGAAAATAGATTAGTCATATTATCTATTGAGAATAATATATTAACATAACTTGAGCATGAAAATTCTATTAGTAATAAAGCTAGAAAAATGATTTTTAAATATTTAATAGAAAAATTTATTATATTATAAAATTAAAAAGGCCTTATTTTAAATTTTTGCCTTAGGCCTCAATTTTTATTTATCCGCCCCTAGTCCTAGCAGTAACTTGCAACTGGAGATATTTTAGAATGAGAATTATTTTAGAAATACAGTCTTGCTTGACTATCATGGAATATTTGATGGAGTTCACTTGTTATCTTTTTATTAGATAAATAGCATTGTACGTTTTAAGCACCTTCCTACACTTTGACACTCAACCAAGCAAATGTGGTGTTATTGCTTGATTTTGTTCTATGTGCTTTTACTTTTGAAGAAGTGGTTATATATTTTGTTTATATAAATTTTTAATTAAATTCTGATTCGATGCTGTTTGCTTGTTCTTCTATTTGAGTTGGGTGTAAATTTATGTGTATTTTGTGTGTTAGTGAAGAACAAAATTTTTGCTATTAGGGAAAATATTATTTTGCAACATTTTAACATATATGTAATGTTATGTTAATGATAGTTTTATGCTATATTTGCAGTACTTCAATCAAATTCTGACAGTTGTACTTGAGGTGTTGGACGATTCTGATTCCTCAATTCGGGAACTTGCTCTATCATTGATTATTGAAATGCTTAAGAACCAGGTTTGTTATTTATATAAATTGTGATTATTTGCTGGATGCTGTCCATATTGTTGCACTTTTTTCCCCCTGCTGATTGGTATATCATGCTTAGCAAATGTCTTAATTATTTTTCTTTTTGCCCTCCCCCTTCCCTCTGGTTTCCTCTTTTTTCAGAAAGATGCAATGGAAGATTCTGTTGAGTTAGTGATTGAGAAGCTGCTTCATGTTACTAAGGCTATTGTTCCCAAAGTAACTTATTTCTGTTGAAATATTTCATTTAGTGTGTGCTCTTGCTTTGTTTTCCATGTCTTATTCTTTCCATTTTCTCTACAGGTTTCAAATGAAGCAGAGCACTGCTTGACTATTGTTTTGTCTCAGTATGATCCTTTCAGATGTCTTAGTGTATGTGGTCCAGAATCTCTCTCTCTCTCTCTCTCTCTCTCTCTCTCTCTCTCTCTTCCTTCTCATATATTATATATATATATATTTGTTTTTCTCCTTCCCTCCACATCTCCACCCTCACCCCACAAACCAATAACATAGAAAGAGTGTTGGCTTTGTGTCTATTTATCATAATATAATGTAGATGCTCTCAATTAATGATGTTGCAGGTTATCGTGCCTTTATTGGTTACTGAAGATGAGAAAACTCTTGTTACTTGCATAAACTGTTTGACCAAGGTATCCCTGAACATCCAGTCGTTTGAGTTGTATCATTTTTCAATGTCAAACTTGTAGTATCTCAGTAGGAGATTGGATTTAATTGGATCCTTATAGAAATTCTCTTAAGCATATTCAACTCCTTTATTTTCAAATGAGGAGTCAAAGCGAGTTATTTCCTGCTAGGTGTTTATCTTCAGTTCTTTTGCTACTTTTATATACACTATTTTGTTAAGCCTCTTTTTTTTTTCTTTTTTTAAAAATTTAAATTTCAGCTTGTGGGTCGGCTCTCTCAGGAGGAACTGATGGTTCAGTTACCCTCCTTTTTGCCTGCTCTTTTTGAAGCGTTTGGAAATCAGAGTGCAGATGTTCGTAAGGTACTAATGTTTTTATCTGCAATTGTAATATGTGTTTAGTGTGCTTGGAATGAGAGAAGTGTAGTAAGTAAAAATTATCACTTGTCATGTTTGGATATTTATGCAAGAAATGAAGGGCGATGAAGAAATTTAGACCCATCTTATACTTATCCCCTGAACTGGAAATATTTGGTGAGAAATGGAAGTGTTCATGTACGACATTTAAAGAACACTGTACAAACTTATCACAACACAGCCTCAGTCGGCCCATACTTTTCTATGCTTCTATACTCTTCCTTCCATTAGCAAATAAGAGTAAAAGCAATGTACTTCCTCTTCTTTGACTTTTCATCTCTGGCCAAACTTATTGAAAATGTGTTGTAATCTGGTGTAAAAATGTCTGTTTAATCCAATATTACCATAATCCACCTTAGTTTTGTACTCTCCTACATGGTATATTTCTTTTTTAAGTCCAACAATTTTGTTTCTACACGTCGTCATTACTCTTGCAAATGTTGAAACAATAGACATTGAGCTTTAGAAAAATACTAATAATTTGTGTTATTGTTCAACAAGTACTTTGAGATTCGAGGAATGCATGCAAAGATTTAGCTTTGTCCTTGTTTTTGCCCAACTAGATTCTTTGTCTATACATTGTGTTCATAATTGAATGCTATTAATTTATTTAGTCTCAGCCTAATTCTATTTTTTTTTTTCCGTAAAAATGAAATTGAGAATTTAGAAGTTGGTGCAGAAATGAGAGAAGAACTTGGACCTAATAGATTTGCATATGAATCAGAAAATGAGGGGATGAGAAAAGCTTACTCGTGTAGTTCTCCCCCTCCCCCTCCCCCTCTCCCTCGCCCCACCCACACCCACACCCTCACCCTCACCTTTGTCTTTTGGGAACAATATGACAATGATATTATGATATACTCCTAAAATATATCATGCTCTCGACATGTTGATCAGCATGCTTACATAGATGTAATTTGTTCTTTCCCTGCTCTGATTCTAATATTGTTTTGTTGTATGTCAATATTGGGTGGTACAGACTGTTGTTTTCTGTCTTGTGGATATTTATATCATGCTTGGAAAATCATTCTTGCCATACTTGGAGGGGCTTAACAGCACACAACTGCGGTTGGTCACGATATATGCTAATCGAATCTCACAGGCTAGGACAGGCACTGCAGTAGAGGCTGACCATGATTAGCCAGTTTTATTCAGAAGGATGTTGTTGGTATTGGGTGTTGGCTTATTCATTGTTGTGTATTTTGTATATGTGTGAAGCATTGCAGAGGCGAGTTTTCTTTTTTTTCTTCTATTTTTTTAATATATATTTTTATTTTCTTCCTTATTTCTTTCTTTGTTTGGGTGGTTTCTGGAGGAACAAGCAAATATTGAATTGTACGATTGTGCAGCTATTGTAATATACCTTTTTAGAATACTGTAGGTTCGAAGAAGGTTTTGGAGAAAAATTGGCTACTCTTTCTCAACTTCTTGTTTGAGTGAGGGACTGGATCGTTATATGATGACAATCTAATTTTTTGAGTTGTGTGCATTAAATTTCAGAAAGTTCTTGGAATATGTGTGATAATTGACAATGAATTTCTAAATTGGACAGAAATTAGCTACAAACTGGTTTGTAGCAATTAACTACAAATCAATTTAATAAAATGACATGTGTTCCTTAGCATGTGAGAAACACATGTTTCTTATTAATGCTATTAAAAAAAGCATGTGAGAAGCACATGCTATTGAAAAAAAATGTGTTTTTTACATGTTAAGGGACACATGTCATTTTATTAGACTGTTTGTAGCTAATTTCTGTCCAAATTTTAGGTGGTCATTTGAAAATGGTTTAGTTTAAAGTAATTTTTCTTTTTCCTTATTTGAAACTCCAATTTGTTAGCATAGGAAAAGATTGTTACTAATCTAGGATTCTGAACCCCATGCATTTTATTTTATTTCTTCGCTGACCAACTTTTGGCATGTACAACTCTATTATAACATTACCTTCTTCTTCTTCATTCTTTTTCTTTATTTTCTTAGTAGTAATGTTCAGAGTATATAAACCCATGAGCTTTCAAGAACAATTGATGATCAGCAATCATGCAGTCTTTGATAAAAGACCCACCACATTGTTTCATTTCCATGGTCAATACTTTCTATAACTATCATAAAATTACCTCGTGTTCAGTTCAAGGTGGAGATAAAAATATTTTTTCGACGAATATTAAGAAACCATAAGTGTATTCCAGCTGCCAAAAGGTTTGTGCGTGGAAACAAATTCGTCGATGTAGAATGAGGAGTATGAATTCCAGCGTTAGTAGCAAGGAAATTTTTTTTACTCGTCCAAACCAAGTTATTCGAGGGGCTGATACAACTCTGGACGAATTTCAAAGAGTTAATGCAATGGAACATGAGCAAAGGGGAGACACTTTAGATGTAGCACAAGAGGTGTGGAAGAGCCCTTCGACAGGAGTAATAAAAGTCAATTGGGATGTGGCGAGAGACAAACTAAATCAATGCGTATGCGTTAGTATTATTGTGTGGGACCATGAAAGTTATATACTTGTTGCAAGGAGTACAACAAAACCCGCTATACTTGAGCCAGTTGCGGCGAAAGCATTGGCAGCGTTGCACACCGTAGAGTTTAGTCGTGACTTGGGATTACAAAAAATCCTATTGGAGGGAGATACGGTACAGATTGTGAATGTGAAAGCAAATGAAAAATAAAAAATAAAGCAAATTTGGATAGCCTGTGGATGATATAAGGGGTGCTTTAAACACGTTTCAAGACCGACATGTTTGCCATGTAAAAAGGGAAGCTAATGCTGTTGGACACGGGCTAGTCAAAGTAGTAGTAAAGGAGGTCATAGATCAAGTTTGGATTGAACACAAATTCCTAATTGTATTCGTGCTGTTATATTATTAGAGCAATATGTTCTCTCTTCTTGATTATTAATGAAGTTAATTAGAAAAAAAAGAAAAGAAAAGATTATTAATGAAGCTATGATTTATTTAAAAAAAAAAAAAACAAAACTAGGGAATAACATTTGCAAATACATGAAAAACTAAGGTGTAAAGTTGTGCTACTTGTTCCCGAAAATGAACTCAAATAGGTTGGATTTATGGCACGAAACGTAAATCATATTTCAAAGCTAAGTTGGTGAAAAGGAATTTCTATTATGGGCTCACTAAATAATGGGCTCAAAAAATAACTCCCTAAGGTGTTCATCTCCTCAACATTATATAAGCTAGCTAGTATTTATCTTTTCTGTTGATATATCATGATATGAAAGAACACCTCTGCCCTAATTTAGGCGATGCTGTTATCAATCATATATCATACTAATAGTTGCTTGCAATGCCTAAAATTTAGATCCAGTAAATTCCCATGTTCATCTTACTATAAACTTAAAAAAAAAAATGAATGTTACAATATTTCCAAGTTTTGCTCCTAAACGACTTCCCCACTATGTTTGCTGTACGTGCGTTTAGTTATACTTAAGTTGGTTAGTTATACTGTTAGATGAGCTGGCATGTATTCAGTTAGTTCTGTTTTTCTGTTTTCTCGATTAGCTGCTGTTTGATTCATTTCAGATTCAATTCTCCTATTCTTCTTCTTCTTTCTTTCATATATCTGTTGCTCTGTTTTACTTCATATCTGCATCAATGGAGAAAACTGCTATGCCGGGGCCAATATCATCTAAGATATTAACTGCTCTTGTTGTGGAGGATGACACCATTACTCAAAGGCTTCACCGCAGACTCTTGGACGGTCTAGGCATACAAAATCAGGTGGTGGTGAATGGCAAAGAAGCTGTTGATCTCCACCGTTCAGGAAACAACTTTGACATGATTTTGATTGACAAGGATATGCCTGTCATGAATGGGATTGAGGTATATAACTATATATATATATATGCTCACTAATATTTGCATCAGTTAATGGAGAAAAATTATGCAAATTATAATTTCTTTCCTTTCTTTAATGATGATAGGCAACGAGAAAGCTCCGCAGTATGGGCATTCGTAGCTTGATTGTGGGTGTATCGGCATGCTCAACAGAGCAAGAAACAGAGTTCATAGAAGCCGGGCTAGATGACTTTCAAGAAAAGCCTTTGACTGCCACCAAGCTCGCTTCAATCCTCCAGAAGGTCAGAAAAGATGGTTGAATTTACTAAAAAGAGAAATCCTTCTATAACTATTTATCTCTTTCATGCATGTGGTGTATGATTAATTCAAAAATGTAAGCTAACTGGTATAATTCTTAGTATGGTCTCTCTCTCTTCCTAGCATTGCAGTGTATGATTTTGTGCTTGATTTCTGAAGAGAGAAAAAGCATGAGATATTGGACGCATGGAAACCAAAATTGATGATTGGGTAGTATGGAAATGAAATCCCAAGGGTAAAAAGATTTTCTTTCTTCTTTTGGGTTGTAGAGAAAAGGGATGAGTTCTATGAATAAAGTCTAGATTCTTCTTCTACATATGCTGTGTTGGAAAATAGTGATCAGTCTCTACTCCTTGTAAAAGGCTCTTAGTTGTGTATGCCAATTATAGATTCCTTGAAAATGCTCATTAGATGACCCCAAGGGCCGGGGTACGTAGCTCGACTCATGAGGCAGACGTCACTACTAATTCGAATTTTTCATTCCCCTCCCCTTATCAAAAGAAAATACCCATTTTTAAAATGCATGTCTATTCTATCAAGCATTTGCTTACTTCATGTTATGTAACCATGGGCTTTAATTTGCTCATGTTGTCTTTGAATACATCCACACCAACCATTATTTTCGTGGATGGTCTAATCAGATACTGACCTTTTCTTTGGAATAGGAATAATATCAACTTGCTAACACAAACCTCAAGTAGATAAACTCTACCTGGTATTAGTACACCTGATAAAGGAGCAAGATAATCAGGATGGGTTTTAGCTCATAAAAGAAGAGAATCATAGGTTTATATTTCGGAAAATGTACAAAGTTTTTCAAAGTTGTTTCAAATCCTCTATTAAATTAACATATGTCTTAAAGCGTGTGAATCATGTGATTCTCATATGTATTTTTAAAATGTAAGAGAATCACATATTTTAAGGAAAAATGTCGCCTACTCTATTAAGGATTCACTTGGTTGCTGTAAAAAAAGCCAAGAGTAGTTTTCCTGTAAAAATAAAGGTTTAGATTTAACAAGAATTTGGGAAAAATACATTTAACCTCCGAAGTTTGATCGCTTTTTCAATCTTGCTTCAAATGTTTAAAAATTAGCAATGCACCCTACTAAGTTTCTGAATTTTGCAATATAGCCAATCCGTTAGACAATTCTGTCTTCTCTAACGGAAAATGCTGCATGTGCTAATAACTTTTTTGAAAAATTCTGTTTTTTCTGATGGAATTGTCTAATGGATGGTCTACATTACAAAATTCAGAAACTTGGTGAGGGTACATTGTCAATTTTTAAACATTAGAAGCAAAATTGAAAAAGCGATCAAACTTCGAGGGGTTAAAAATGTATTTTTCCCCAAAAATATTATTTAACCAAACGAAATGGATACTATTTTGGGAAAATGTCGATATTGAGGAGCATACTTCTTCTATCAACGTTTTTTTTAACCAAACGACTGCGTTGGTGCCATAGGTACCGCCACCACATCCAAAGTCGCCAGTTGAGTATATTGATTCTTGGTGTAATACATTAAGCTGAAAATCTTTCGCAGTCCTTACTATCGTCTAGAGGGAAATTTGATTTGAATTTGGCAAATTTGAGAAAGTTGGTAATCAAATTTAGGGTTTCGGAGAATCCAAGACTTTAAAGGATAAATTGTTTCTAAAACTAATATATTAAGTAATTCGCTTAATTAATGTTAAATTACCAATTATCTCAAAAGTTTAAATTAATAGAAAATGATTGATTTAATTACTATTCTAATCATTCCAACAACCACTAGAGCCATATAAAGCCCACATATATGCAATCCTTACTTATCAGTCTCTTTTACAACCTTAATATTATCTCCAAGTACGTACTTGGGACAAAGTTTTTCTCTACACGATGGGTTGAAGGAAATTCTTTAAACTCAGTCTAATAAATTAACATCTGTCTTTAGATTATGAGATGAATTCTCACATGTATTTTTAATAGGATTAACAGAGCATATGACTCTCATATGCATTTTTAAAAATGCATGTAAGAATCACGTATTTTAGAAACAGATATCAATTTAATAGACTGAATTTAAAAAACTTCCTCTAAACTAATATGAAGTCAAACTTTGTTATACATCCTCGAAACTACTATACTTATACATCCTCGTCCCCTATCCCATCAAAGAAGAGCTACTGAAGTGGTCACCAAAATTAACAAAGCTAATAGTAAATGCAAAGGGGTGTGTAAAAACAAAAAGAAACATCTAAGATCGATTTGTTAAAATATATATTATCGTATGAGAGCATTATTTAGATAGAACTGATTTTTGAGCTTTTGATATTTGAGTGCCAGAATTAATTAAAATCATAAACAACAATTAAAAAAAATGTTGGCGCGTAATAAGTATATATGAGTAATTTTCTCTATACATTATATAGAGATTATAACAAGCCGGAAAAAGCGCTAGTTAAATCTGAGTTATAACTCCAAAATAACTTATCTAGTTGTAATTGAAGATTTTCGAATCACTAATTACAAAATCTAGTCTCATCTAATAAGGAATCAACATAAATCTTAACACCCAAAATGTCTTAATTAATAATCTACCTCATCTTAGTGTCACTACCCACTGTTTTTGAGTTATTCAATTTTCAATACAAGACTGAGGTGTTACATAAGTAATATATATGGTAAGTTATATATCCTCTATGACTCAGCTTAATTCGACCCATCATCTTTTTTCCTTCTTTTTAGGCCCCCTCGTAAATTACCTAACATTTTGATACTTATCACCTGGCCTAGCTAACTCCCCAAATTTCTTTTTCCTCTTTTGACATCCACTGATCTTTGTATCTTTTCCTTCCTGTCGTACCAAATATAGTATGGGATCAAATGTATCTGTACCATGCTCTTTTTTCTTTTTCTTTTTTCTTTTACATTTTATCATAAATAATTTGAGATAGCAAAGCTTTCACGTACAATCTGCTCCCACTAGCTCTCTCATTATATTGCCTCTTTCCTGGCCTGCATATTTCAACACTTCGTCTACTTCTTAATTAGTTATGAGCACATTTTCGCTAAGTTCAAGCATTTAGGGTATAGCATTTTGTTAGTTTTTGGCGTTTGAATATTGTAAATTATTTTTATTTTTTATTTTCTATATTCATTTAAAATCAATATTTTGTAATTAATTTTAGTTCTTAATTGTAAATTACTTTTCTCTATAACGCCATGCATTTTTGTACAAGCAAGAACAAATTAATGATTATGTAAACATGAACCCCTTAATAAAATTATCACATTGGCTAGCTCTTGATCACACACACACACACTATATATATATATTGACTCTCTCGAACATCTTAATTAAATACCCTAATTAATTAATTAGTTGAATCCAAAAGTTTCATGATCAAGTGTAGATCCTATCAGTCAATCACGTATCTCAAAAGATCTCAATTTGATATCATTGGCAACTAATTATAATCGGATAATGCTTGGTGTACAACTTTGTTGTACAAAAGCAAATGTAAAGAGTTGGATGAAAGTTGTAGTTGTACACCAAGCATTATCCTCATAATTTGAGGTGACAATTCGTATTTGTGTGTTGGTTTGAATCGTGTCAAACTATGTATATAAAATTATATAGGTCAACCATAACTAGACTCATTTAATTAAACATGTCAAACTCCTCAATCCTAGCTAACCCTCTAATTTTGTATTGGATTCGTCTAAAATTCGCGGGTCATGTAAAAAATTGTATGTCATTATGCTGCGTGTCGGATATGGGTCGTGGTGAAGTATGTGTATAAGATTATATATATATAGATAAACTTTAACCCAACCCATTTAATTAAATGAGTAAGACTCTTCAATCCTAACCCTTTAATTTCGTATCAAATTTATAGATCGTGTCAAAAATTGTCAGTCCTAATTATAATATGAGACATATATGGCTCATTAATTTTTTTAACTTCCACCCTTTGTGATCTGGCATTTTCATGCACAGTGTCACATATTTTACAAGGAAGATCCTATTTTTATTTTTCACACTAAGGTGGCCGGGTTGGGTGAGTTAGAGAGCAAATAATACTCGAAAAACTCCAATAATTGCACAGATTGTGTGCAAAATCACCTTGTAATAATTAAGAAGCTACAATAATGTCCTAACATGGGGAAGAAACTTGGAAACAAACGAAATTGTAGATCATATGCTATCTAGTTTTTTGTTTCTACTTCAAAGTTCAGTTAGAAGATCTAAATGCCATGCTGCAGGTAATTGAAAATATGAAAATATCTAGAGCGGGAGATCATGTGTACCTCTTAATTTTCTCCTTTTTCCTCGAAAGTCTAAACTTTTCTTGTCACTTTCTAATGAAAAGAGATGCCCCTAGCAACACACCCTCTTGCATGGATAGCCCTCATTTAAGGCAAAAATCACATTGGTAGATTCTGTGAATTTTTACATAATCCAAACTGATACTCCTCATATCTCTCACAATCCAGTCTTTCTCCTTTTTTGGCTGCAGCCTAATTATAAACTACAAACCGTACTGACTGACATGTGAAGGACACCAATTATATATATATATATCTTCCCCACCATCTAACACTTTGTATGACAATTTTGATTCATCCAGGCCACTCGATCTCACTTCCTCTTTGCAATATCTCTCAAGGTAGGTACCAACAATAACCTTTGTCTCTGAAGATCATTAATTATATGTTCTCATCATGTGATGCTTTTATGTAGACTTGGGAGACAAGGAAGGGAGAAAAATGTTGAAGGTGAATAGTAGTGTTAATAAAGGTGAATCATCATCTAAGATAACTGCTCTTGTTGTGGATGATGACACTCTAAATCAAATGATTCACCACCGACTCTTGGACAATCTAGGCATACAAAATCAGGTGGTAAAGAATGGCAAAGAAGCTGTTGATGTTCACTCTTCAGGAAAACACTTTGACCTGATTTTGATGGACAGAGATATGCCTGTCATGAATGGGATTGATTGGTATATATATATTATATTATAATATATATATATATATATATATATATTTGCATAAATTAATGGAGAAAATTATGCAAATTATAATTTCTTTCATTTTTTTTTTTTTAATGATGGTAGGCAACGGAGAAAACTCGCAGTATGGGCATTGGTGGTTTGATTGTGGGTGTGTCGGCATGCTCAACAGAGAAAGAAAAACAAGAGTTCATAGAAGCAGCCTGGATGACTTTCAAGAGAAGCCTTTGACTTCAACTAAGCTCGCTTCAATCCTCCATAAGGTCGAAAAAAATGTTTGAACATGATTAAAAAAATCATTTAGCTGATCTTTCATGGGTTGTACCTGATTAAATAATGTAGCGAAGTTGTAGGAGACAGTTAGTTTCCATGCATTTTCTTATAATCATAGTCTGGTCTCTTTCCTAGCTAGCATTGCAGTGTATAATTTTGTGCTTGATTTCTGAAGAGAAAAATATTATGCACGCATGGAGCGAAAAATACTGATTGGATGGTATGGAATATTCCCAAGGGTTAAAGATTTTCTTTTTTTCTTTTGGGTTGTAGGGAAAGGGATGAGTTTCATAAAAGTTTAGATTCTTCTATACATGCTGTGTTGGAAAATTGTCAGTCTCTTGGCTTGAGATATTGCACTGCATGTGGTACTCCTTGAAGAGGAGACCCTAAAAGGCTCCTAGTCATATATGCCAATTATAGATTCCTTGTAAATGCCCATTAGATGACTCTAAGGGTCGGGGTAGTTCAATCGGTTAGGATCACGCTTCATGAAGCGGAGGTTGTCACTATTTCGAATCTAGCTATCATTTCCCTTCCCTTGGGGGTCAGAAAATATTACTTATCAAAAGAAAATGCCCACCAACTTAGTTGATCAAATCGAAAGCTTGACAATGCCAAGTGGGTAACTTGGGTTTACAAGTTCGTCGGTCTACAAACCTAGGGTCAAGTTGCTGGTTAAAAAGCTACAACTATATGCCAATGGATACTTAACCTTATTAGAACATAATGAAAGATGAGGTCAAATTCAAAATCCAGTGAATGTTTTATGTACATAACTTAATTATCCATAAAAAGATACAATACTTTGTAAATTAAGCATCCACTGCACGTCCATCTTCTAATACAAGAAAGAGAACCTGTCTATTCTATCCAGCATTTGCTCACTTCATGTTATGTAACCATATATGGGCTTTTGCTCATGTTGTCTTTGATTAGTGCATCCACACCAACCATTAATTGTTTCTGTGGATGGTCTAATCAGGTAGTGCATGAACTTCTTCCATTTTTTTTTTTTTTTTTTTCTGGAATAGTAATATTTTCAACTTGCTAATACAAACGTCAAGTAGATGAACTTTACCTGGTTAATGCGTAAGATAAGGATAGGTTTTAAGCTCAGAAAAGAAGAGAATGATAGGTTTATATCTAGGAAATGAACAAATTGAGTTGGAATAAATTTTTTCAACTCAATCTATTAAATTAAAATTTATCTTAAAGCACGTGATTCTCACACATCTTTTTAAAATGCATGTGAGAAGCACATGCATACTCTAAGGACAAATGTCACATACTTTATTAGCCATACTTAAAATGCATGTGAGAGTTGAATGCTCTAAGAACAAATGTCACACTCTATTAACCATACTTAAAATGCATGTGAGAGTTGAATGCTCTAAGGACATATGTGAGTTTATTCACTACTGGAAAAATTAATTAATGGGCTTTATTCTTCGAAAATTTCAATGAGGATTGAACCGCAACTTTTGAATCTATATGAATCATAATGAAAAATAATTGAAGTGCCAAAATTTAGAGTAATGAAAAAGAAGAAGAAGAAGAAGAAGAAGAAGAGTTTAATTTGAGAATAATAAGATAAAGAAGGTTTAAATTCAGAAAAGAAGAGATATAGTTATATTAACCCCAAGAGGTTGGCTCAAATGATAAGAGCCTTGGTCTTGGTGGTATTTCCATCAAGTCTAAGGGATTCATCGTCACAAAAAAAAAAAAATGATATGTTTATATTTTAAAAATGGACTATGTTTTTTTTTTTTTCAAAATTGAGTTGTAGTAAATTTCTTCAACTCAATCTATTAAATTGAAATATGTCTTAAAGCATGTGATTCTCATATACATTTTTAAAATTCATGTGAGAATCACATGCTTTAAAGACATATGTCACATACTCTAAAGATAGATATTAGTTTAATTGACTTTATCCTTTGGAAATTTCTATTGGGATTGAACTACAGATTTGGAATTTATAGGAATCATAATGAAAAATGACTTAAGAGCCAAAATTTAGAATAATGAAAAGAAAAAAAAATATATGTTTACTCTAAGAAGAAGCTTGGACAAAACTTGAGATCCCAGTATGAACAGAAAGTAAGAAAAGGAGCCTCCCTGCCTAAACCCTCTAGAAGAGAGAAAAATACCAAAGGGGCTACATTAATAAGGATGGAGAAGGAGGGGGAAGATATGCAGATTTTGATCAAATTTACGGGTGAAAACTTATTGTGACCATGATAGAGAGCATAAAGCTCCCTTCCATTCTATTAAAATCCAAGCTTAACATTCCAAATGAGGAGATTCACCTTTTCCAAGTCTTTGCCTTTGTGGCTTGTGACATGTTATGGCTCAGTTATAATAAAGCTCAATATGAAGGCACCATTCCAAAAGCCATCTCCTTAGCGGAGCACCATACTACATGGAAATCCGAGACTTCCTCCACTTGTTGAAAGATGGACTACACCCCCATCAAATGCTTTCAAGAGATAAACTTTGACACTGCTATATGTGACTTCTTCCTAGTGTAGGTGAGCAATAATAGAGAAAACATAGTATGCGAGAAAGGGAGATTCTATTCAAGTGTGAACTTAACTATTACAAAGAACTGTATTTAAACATCAGATAAAATAAGCACATGTAACTAAGCTAATAACTAACTTAGCTAACTAACACACAGCTGTTGACAGCTATGATATTAAACTTATATACATTGATACGACCCCTCAAGATGAATGGAATAAATTATGAACATTCATCTGGGACAATAATAAATGAAAAGCTATTCTAGAAAGAGGCTTTGTGAATATGTCAGCAAGCTGATTTGGAGAATGAACATGTAAAGTGCGAAGCGGCCATTCAACAAGCTCATCACGTATGATGTGGTAGTCGATCTCGATGTATTTGATACGTTCATGATAGACGGGGTTAGCAGCAATATGTAGAGCTACTTGACTGTCACAGAAGATCAAGGTAGGCTGTGAATAATTGAACTGGAGATCTTTAAGTAAAGCACAAAGCCAAGTAAGTTCACATGTTAAGGTTACCATTGATCTATATTTTGCTTCAACCGAGGATCTAGAAACAATATGTTGTTTCTTTGATTTCCATGAAATTAGAGAAGTACCTAAGAAAACACAAAAATCAAAGACAAATCTTCGAGTATTTGGACAACCTGCCCAATCGGAGTCATAAAAACCTTTGAGATGCAAAGAAGAATTTGTAGGGAAGAAGATCCCTTGTCTTGGAGAAGATTTCAACTAACGAAGTACTCTTGTTGTAGCATCCATATGAGGCTTGCGTGGTGAGTCCATAAATTGGCTAAGTAATTGGATTAAGTTAGAAATGTCTGGCAGAGTGATTGTTAAGTAGACTAATCTACCAAAAAATCTTCGATAGCTGGTGGGATCAATTAATAAATCTCCTTCTTCCCGAGAAAGTTTTGTACTTGGTTCCATAGGAATCGGAGCTGGTTTTGTTGCAAGAGTACCAGTGTCTTCAAGGATCTCAAGTGCATATTTTCTCTGTGAAATAGAGATATCCTTGGAACTTCGGGCAATCTTAAGACCAAGGAAAAATCGAAGAGGACCAAGATCTTTTAACTTGAAAGCAGAATTGAGAAAATTGGTAAGTACTGAAATAGCTGAAGCATTGTTACTGACAATCACAATGTCATCAACATATACAAGGAGAGCAACAAAAGTGAATTCTTGAACACGAGTGAATAATGAATAGTCAGATTTAGACTGTATAAATCTGTGACTAAGTAATGTTGAAGAAAACTTAAAGAACCATTGTTTGGATGCTTGCTTGAGGTCATATAGGGATTTCTGTAATTTACATACCTGGGACACCCCCTTGGCAGTAAGACTAGGAGGTAATTGTATATAAATTTCTTCATCTAAAGACCCATATAAGAAAGCATTATTTACATCTAATTGATGTAAATGCTAGCCATGAATTGATGCAAGAGCAAGAAGGACTCGTACAGTAGTGAGCTTGGCCACAGAAGAAAAAGTATCAGAATAATCTAGTCCTTCCCTTTGAGTGTACCCTTTTGCCACTAGTCGAGCCTTATATCTTTCCACTTCACCATTAGCTTTATGCTTGATCTTGTAAACCCACTTGCAGCCAATTGGGTGTTTGCATACAGGTAATTCAATGATAGTCCAAGTGTGGTTGGCCTCAAGAGCATGGATTTCTGTAGCCATGGCTTCACTCCATTGGGGGGAGGCAATCGCTTGGTGATAAAACTTGGGTTCAATGTGAGAGGAAATTGAAAGATTGAAGTGTTTATATGAAGGAGATTACATTTTGTAATCTAGAAAAGAAGCAAGATCATAGAGTTTACCTGATTCAAAATATACTTGTGGAGGATCAGTTGGATAAGGATGTGTAGCTAATGATAGTGATATTGTTGCAGATACCCTGGTTTGCATTTAGAACAAGTGGATTTTCTAGGTGGAGGAAGATTTTGTTGAGGTGAGGATGTATGATGTTCAAAGACAGGGGGAGGAGATTGTTGGATGGAGTCTGACTCAGAATGGCAAGATTGTTGTGATTGATGTTGGGTGGGAATTGAGTTAGTAGATTGAGAACTAGACAAATCAGGAATACGTTGAGGAATGGCCAAGCAACCATTGGTGTCAAAATGAGAAGTAGGTGACAGAAACAATAAAGCCTTTTGCAGCTGAAAAATGTGTGGACCATTGCTGTGAGAGAATCACTCATGGAGATCCTTCCACATTTCAGAGGCTGTGTCAATGAAGATGACACTGTTTACGATTTCCTTTAACATTGAGTTAAACAACCATGAGATGATCATGTTATTGCAACGCACCCAGGCATGCATCAAGGATCATCAAGATGAGGTTTCGGAATGCTTTCATCGATGAATCCAAAATTGTTTTTGGCAACCAGCGGCATCATCATGGATTGCCGCCAAGTAATGAAGTTGTCATCACGCAGAGGCTGTGAAACAATCACAGTTCTTGGATTATCACCATGGTGAAGAAAGAAAAGGGTTGATTGAACTGTCAGGATAGGAAGAGTCATGTGAAGAAGTTTCAGGTGTGATTGTCACCATTGAGAAAGAGGATGAAAAGCTAAGAACGATCTTGAGTGAAAAGCTCAAAAAGATTGTTAATGGCGGAAGAGAGCGTGAATTGCGGAAAAACGGTTTCAAAGAATCTCATGTGGCTCTGACACCATAACAGAGAAAACAAAGCAAGCGAGAAAGAGGGATTCTATTCAAGTATAAACTAAACTATTACATGAAACTGTATTTATACATCAAATAAAATTAGCATGTGTAACTAAGCTAATAACTAACTTAATTAACTCACAGCTGTTAACAGTTGTGATATAAAACTTATATACATTGATAAGCAATTTGTTAGAACTCTACTAGTTTCATCATCAAAGTTATTTTTTATATTAGCCCTCCCTATGACTCCAATAGAAGAGAGGCTTTGGCAGCTTTGCTAGCAGCCAAGTTGGATGCTTCCTTTCATCTCCAGAATTGCATTATTGAAGGAGATTCACAAGTTGTTATCCTAGCCCTTTGCCACCCTAACATAACCTTTGATTGGTGGTTTTGTTCAATTATCTCAAACACTTTATGCTCGCTCTTGACTCTCTCTTCTTTGGAAGCTAGAAAAATTAAAATAAGTACCAATTTTTGTGCCCACCATGCGATAAAATAGGCTGCCTTTAGACGCTTAATTTATTTTCATCCCCCCCAAACCCACCCATCCATTCACATTGACAATGGGAAGGACCCCCCATGGTTTTCTTCTCTTTTATTTTTTTTTCGCTCTTTTTGCTGACTTACTAAAAACAAAGTTTTTGAAAGTTACTGCATATTTCTCCTTTGATAAAAAAAAAAAACTCTTGTTTATCAAATTCATATAAATCATTGAAATTTATGGAGTGGAAGCATAATTTCAACCAAATTTTTTAGGACAAAATTTTTTTCTAAATTGATTTGGGAAATTTTTTTTTTAATTCAGTCTATTGAACTGACGTCTCTAAATGCACATTATTCTTACATATATTTTTAATATTGCATATAATTATTACATATATTTTCTACGCATGTCAATTTAATATACCGAATGAAAACTTTCCTCGACTGAAAAAATAATGCATAGGGTGACAAATATAAAGCCATTTAACTAAAGAAAGCCCAAACCTGAACCGCAAGGCCCAATCTCGCACCCCGAATGTTCGAAACGCAGAATCCGTGTCGTTTGGAATTTTCTTTAGCCCCCACGCCATCAAAACCCTAAACCCTAGCAAAAACCCCTTCTTCTTCTTCTTCTTCTAGACGCTTCTCTGCTCCCCAATTTATAGTTCACTCTCTGTCTCTCTCTGCTCTTGCATTTTCTCTTTCAGGACCAGTCTGCTTTGCAAACCTTTAACCATGTACCGCTTTGCCAGTGGCCTTGCCTCCAAAGCCAGGTATTCAAACTCTCTCTCTCTCTCTCTCTAGAATTCCAATGACTGACAAATTTCAATTTCTATGGTTTTATTTTTTATTTTTTATCATCTGGGTCAATCTTACTTATCTCTGTTTTGTTTTTTGTTTTTTTTCCTTGTTTTTTTTTTTTTTTTCTGGTTCTTCTGGTTTGTAGGTTGGCTAAGAACATTAACAATAAGGTGAGATTATTTTCTTCTTCTTCTTCTTCTTCTTCTTATATAATAATTTTAAATGTTTGATTGTGTTATTACGTGCTTTTTTTAAAGAAATTTTTTAATGTGAATTTGAATGTGATTTGTTTGTTTGTTTATTGGGGGGGTGTTAGATTGTCAGTGGATTGAGTTGGAGCCGGAACTATGCAGCAAAAGACATTAAATTCGGTGTCGAAGCACGTGCATTGATTCTTAGGGGTGTTGAAGAGCTTGCTGATGCAGTTAAAGTGACAATGGGGCCGAAAGTGAGTCACTTTATCTTTCTTGATCCACTAATTATATTCTCTTTTTTATGATCATTTTTGTTTTCTGTGGTAATGTAATTGTTTTCGGAATCAAGGTCTTGTGGGCAAATACATAAAATGGGTCAAGTAGTAAAAACACAATAGAATGTAATTTGGAATTGTAGGTTGGGGGCAGTGTGCCATTGTCTTATTATGCGAAACAAGATTGAAACTTTGAAGAATTATATGAAGTGGGTATGAATATTGCTTTAAGATTACTTGTACAAAACAGAACACAAGGTAACATATGGTTGAAGAACTGTGAGTTGAGAATGTGGCTAGGTAGTATAGTCTATTGTTATGGACTATATGAATTGATAAGGATCTTCGGGGCCCTTGATAATTGAAGTATATTTGTTGAAGCTTTGGCATTGTCATTCATATGATTTTGGAATTTTGCATGATGTTCTTTATATTTTGCACGACTATGGCTCCTTATCTTCTGACTCTTTTGGTATCCAATTACATATGAGGAATCTTTTGACATCTGACCAATGGCAGCCATTCAGGTCGAATCTAAATAGCCTATATCCAGTTTTGTTATCTCAGTAAAAATGGATATTGTAGTAATTGTTTTCATGT
Source organism: Betula pendula (assembly GCA_900184695.1). Classification (NCBI taxonomy): domain Eukaryota; kingdom Viridiplantae; phylum Streptophyta; class Magnoliopsida; order Fagales; family Betulaceae; genus Betula; species Betula pendula. Next base: position 807,479 of record FXXK01000001.1, read on the forward strand.
TTAATAATTTTAAGAAGTCAACAAAAATAACCCCAAGTAATTGGCTCGAGTGGTAAGTCACTTGGTCCCGGTGCCTCATGAAGTATCAGGTTTAAGGTTTGACCCCCCTTGAGTCCAAACAATTCCTTGGGGCCATGCCTGAGGGTGAAAGCTCGAGTTTTACACGAATTATGTGGAGGAGGCGCTTTGCACGGTATCCTGGGGTTCTAGTCGGGGCGAAACCTTGAATACCTTGGTTATAAAAAAGAAAAAAGAAAAAAGAAAAGAAGTCAACAAAATGAAAATACCACATGTAGCAGCATTGGTTTTTGTATTACCAAAATTCTATGTAACTGCATGTAAAATCATTGGTCTTATTTTTTGTTATCAAGTTTTAAAGGGTCCAAGATTTAGGCTCTAGCTCTGGGTCTGTACTTTTCAATTTGACCTCAAAGTTCAAAATATTTTGTATGTTTGGCATATCATTTGACATGATTAGATTCGAGGATCTTGGCTTTCAATTTTAGGAGGCTTTACTAGGTGTTGTTGAAGCACTGCCATTGGTCAACAATGTTCGTACCTCTCTCACATTGGTCTATGTGCTGTAGTCTGTAGATCCCATACAAACTAGATCGTTTGAGTTCAGGCAGTGTTAGGGTTGAACATTTCTTTTCCTCTTAAAAAAGAAAAGAAAAAAAAAAAACTGTAGTACATTATTCTTTTCTGTTTGTTTGTTATAGCTCCTAGAATTCTTCATACTATTATTGTTTAATACGCGTTAAATCCTCTTGTCGAAAACACGTCTCGGCTTGACTGTTTTGGTAATACTTTTGGTTTTACAATTGGCGGCCACACTGTATGTTGCTTTCTAAATGCGCTTTTCCTAGTAGGTAAATAGGTGTGCTTTCCAATAGGTGCACAAATAAACTGACATCACAATGTAATTGTCTGGATTTTTTTTTAATTTTTATTTTATAGATAATTGCCTGGATTTTTAGGTGTCCCTGTCTGTGGCACACCAGGGTTGTATCAGGATGCAAAACCCTTGTTCATGCCAGACCCCAGCATAAATCCCTGTTGTAGCTAATTTTTAGTAAAGTTCTTTTTCATCTGAATAAGAACCAACTAATTACATGCCACACCATCAGTGTAATGACTATTTCAAAGTCTTTATTAGTTTCCAATAAATTCGTGCTGTTGTGCATTCATTTGGACCTAATGTGGTTTAACCATTCATAGGTGTAGGAAACAGTTTTCGGGGAACTTTCATTTAGTAAATGTTATGAAGTGTTGGAAAGCTGCTGAGCTTCTATTTCTTTTTTTGCTTCATCTTTTATGTGAGAAGTTTCAGACATTGGATTTCTATTTTTGTTTCTCTCTTAAATTTCGTTATTTGCACATTATTGAATTTGTAGATGTAGCTAATTTTTTTTCTCGCTTCAATTTTCAGTGCCTTCTTACAATTGAATAGTGTTTGGATGGTTGTCTTACTTGTTGGTTTTTCATAGGGTCGCAACGTTGTTTTGGAACAAAGTTTTGGGGCCCCTAAAGTGACGAAAGATGGTGTTACTGTAGCAAAGAGTGTGGAATTCCAAGACAGAGTCAAAAACATTGGTGCTAGTCTTGTAAAACAAGTTGCAAACGCTACAAATGATGTTGCAGGCGATGGTGAGGGTTTCATGCCTTAAGTTAAAAGCTTCATCAATTTATTTTAGGAGATAGTAGGACCATATGTGCGCATTACTTGGAATAATATTCTTTGGTATTGTTATGTTATCTTTATAAGGAAAAACATAGCATGCTTTGGGAAGAGGGAATAAGTTTCATATGCATTTATTTATATGGTGGAAACTTTTGGAGGTATGTACAGTTGCTAATATGAAGCTTGTTATGCATGTTGACAGGCACCACTTGTGCAACGGTTCTCACTCGTGGGATATTTGCTGAAGGATGCAAGTCAGTGGCAGCTGGAATGAATGCCATGGACCTAAGACGTGGAATTTCAATGGCAGTTGATGCTGTTGTGACAAACTTGAAGAGCAGAGCCCGGATGATTAAGACATCTGAAGAAATAGCGCAGGTTTGCTTCACTGAGTTTTATCTTGTCTCAAAATGAAAGGGCTTAGTGTACTGAATATATCTACATGTTTATGTCTGTGTGGATTGTGAAACGATTTAGTATTAGAAAATTAAATGGAACCTAATATTTTCACTAATATGACATTTTTCCCCTATAAAGGTTGGAACAATATCAGCTAATGGAGATAGAGAGATTGGTCAGCTAATAGCCAATGCCATGGAGAAAGTTGGAAAAGAGGGTGTTATTACTATCTCTGTAAGTTGCTTATTGGATTCTTCATCTGAACAGTTAACATCTTATATGCTTTATTTTCATACATTATTGGGAACATTAAGTGGCTCAAAAGCTTAACATCTCTATTTGTTACTTTATATCCTTTAAGCTAAGTTGACCAGCATGTGTTGTTTACTTGCTGATTGAGGCAGAATCTGTTCTGCCCTCTTAAATTAGGATATGATATAGTTCTCTTCTCTGGATTCCAAAGTGGATAAGTTGTTTGGGGTTTTGATATTTGCGTAGTGCAATTCTTTTCTTTGTTTTCTATCTATAGAGGTAGCACTGTGCTTTGTCACTATGGCATAAGCATTGAGATGCTTTACCAATATCTGCTGTAAATTTCCAAGTTGAGTATATTACCCATTTTTTGGTAAATGCAGAAGCTGTTCCTCAAGGGGACTGTGATATGATCTTGCATTGGTGATATTGTTATATATTCCTTTCGGTTGCATTAGGCCTTTGCACTTCGTTTCTTATATAAGCTCTGCACTTCACCCTTGCTCTTCCCATTGGTATCTATGCTATATTTGAGATTTGTTTCCCGGTTATCATTGCAGGACGGGAAGACCCTGTATAACGAATTGGAGGTTGTTGAGGGAATGAAGCTGGATAGGGGTTATATTTCCCCTTATTTCATCACCAATCAGAAGAATCAAAAATGTGTAAGGGTTTATCTTTCATTGCTCACAGGCCCTTTTTTTACTATTATATTATGCACTTGACCTCTGTTTGGTGGTCGTTCAATTGGTTAGCTGTCTGTGTAAATCATCTTGGATTATTGGGTATTATTTTTGTATGAACTGCTTCATTATGGGTCTTAACAGCATCGCTTTGTTATTTGGCAGGAGCTAGAAGATCCACTCATTTTGATCCATGAAAAGAAAATCTCAAACTTAAATGCTATAGTTAAAGTATTGGAGTTGGCCTTGAAGGTAAGTGATTAATTCAGGAGATAATGAAAGCCAGAGTCTATGTTTGATTGACTGACATGTTGTTTCTCAGACACAAAGGCCTTTACTGATTGTTGCTGAAGATGTGGAAAGTGATGTGCTAGCTACTCTTATTTTGAACAAACTTCGCTCTGGAATCAAGGTATTCCTTATTTTTTATCATATACAATTTTTTGGCCCATAATAAGATAATTATTGGCTGTTGGTATCAACGTAGCATATTAGTTATACTGTTGATGGCTCATGGTTTCTTGAAGCTTTGCGCCATTAAAGCCCCTGGGTTTGGTGAAAACAGGAAGGCTGGTCTGCAGGACCTTGCCATTCTCACAGGAGGTGAGGTAGGTTCAAGTGGTAATTTCACTTTTTTATTAAGACTTTGCACTAATGTGTAATGCATGAAATACTAATTTTATTTTATTTTTTGTTTTTTGTTCTTTGCATTAAATTATAGATAATAACTGAAGAGCTTGGTCTCAACCTTGAAAAGGTGGGACCAGAAGTGTTTGGTTCATGCAAAAAGGTGAGATATATTTTTGATTCCTTTTGCATACTTAAACATGTTGTTATGTTGAGAAAGAAATATTGGCTTCGCATTTGTTATATGGTGAACTTTTGTGGGTTGCAATTGTAGGTTACGGTATCAAAGGATGATACTGTCATTCTTGATGGAGCTGGTGACAAGAAAGGCATCGCAGAAAGATGTGAACAGGTTTATGTTGCTCCGTTTTTGTAGTCCTTAGTTTCATCTTTTTTTTTTGGTGTGTTTGTATTTTGTTTTTATATAACTTGATTCCTGACCTACGGATTTTTGTGACAGCTGAGATCATCGGTGGAACTGAGCACTTCCGATTATGACAAGGAAAAGTTCAAGGAACGGCTTGCGAAGCTTTCTGGTGGTGTTGCTGTTTTAAAGGTCAGCTTCCATTTTGAAGATATGTATTACAGTTTTTCTTTTCTTCCTTCTTGTTGGCCTAGAATGATATTTAACGTGGAATGTCTTGCAAGCGTTTCATTATTTCAATTTGCACTTTTTTGGGACACAGCCTCTTGAAAAATAGTACTAACAAGATTGCTTCTTTGTAGATTGGAGGGGCTAGTGAAACAGAAGTTAGTGAGAAGAAGGATAGAGTAACTGATGCTCTAAATGCCACCAAGGCTGCCGTAGAGGAAGGGATTGTACCTGGTAAGCTAGTTTCTCAGAATGTATTTTTGACCGGGGCCATTAAATGATAAATCAAGAACTTTTTTCTTTGAAGGTGGTGGTGTTGCACTTCTCTATGCCTCAAAGGAGCTGGACAAGTTGGAAACAGCAAACTTTGACCAAAAGATTGGCGTACAGATTATTAAGAATGCTCTTAAGGTTTCAACCTTTTGTTCTTTTATATAAGTCTGCCTTATGGGGTTCAAGATCTGATGCAGAATCTTGACATCTTTTCTCCAACCTCATAGGAATGATCTTCAAGCTTTATGAAACTTCGTCTTTTGGGATAAATGTCTTTTGAAAGTGAGATTTACAAAGATACGCAGAGAGGTTATGAGAGTCCTTCTGTTTGTGGGCAGAAATGACTGACATTGAAGCGCTAGTCAATGGCTAGAATAATTTAGAAATTTCAAATGCAGTCGAATAACAATAATATAAGGAATCAGATATAGAAACTGAGTTTAGGGTCTTGGTTATTATATAGCTAGACTAGATGAAGGTCTAACCAATGATTTGGGAGACGGGGTCTGTGCCTCATGCATTCTGCAACTTTGCAGAATGGCACATGCAGTTATATTTTAGTACTAGGATTTGCCTGAAAGTTTGTGATTCTGCTTGAAGGTCTGTTTTTAATATTTGAGCCTACATTTGGCTGTAGATGCCTGTCTACACGATTGCTTCTAATGCTGGAGTTGAGGGGGCAGTTGTTGTTGGCAAGCTGTTGGAGCAAAACGATCCTGACCAGGGATATGATGCAGCTACAGGTTTGTCTTCTTTTTCCCACAAATAAACAAAAGCAATTAGGGTTGTTTGAGCCATAATTCCTGTGATGCGTTAGTTTGCTTGAGCATTTCTTCCTTCTTTGCTTGTATCAGGTGAATATGTAAACATGATAGAGTCAGGAATTATTGATCCAGTGAAAGTCATTAGGACAGCCTTGGTTGATGCTGCTAGGTAATTCGTACTTCACAGATCCTCATTAAGATAATTTAATTTCATTCTTTCCATTGACTTATTCATCATTTTTAAACTACATTCTATATAGTGTATCATCACTGTTGACGACAACCGAGGTAGTTATCACCGAGCTTCCCAAGGATGAGAAGGAAGTCCCAGCTATGGGAGGTGGAATGGGCGGTGGAATGGGCGGCGGCTTCGGTTATTGAAACTTTCACCAGCAAGATGCTGATGCCACAGATATGGGATTTGCTACACATAATTATTTATTTAGTCTGGTTGGACCCCCACCTGCTTTGCATGTTGGGTCTTGAATTTTGATGCAGTCAATAGCATAGATAGTCCTTTTTCTTTTTCCAATAATGTTTTGAAATGTAGCAATAGCAGATTCAACTTCAACTAAATGCCAATTCATCAAAGTCACTTCAAGAATACTCCCATCTCCAAGGCCCAATTACTTGTGGACTCTTCCAAATGGTGTGTTTACTTAATTACACGGATCAGTAAACTGACATCTAATAAACTTAAAACCAAAAGAAAGGCGATATTTTGAGACCTAAAAATCAAACAAATGGGCAAGTGTTGGCACTTGGCAGGTTGTATTTCCAAGCTCAAATCTATCAATGTTACAGAAGGAGAAGCATACGCTGCATGCTTTATTGGCTACTAGACTAGCCAATTACTTTGGTGTCAAATCTTTCCATTTAGAGCACTAGCAGCAGTTTTTCTTAAATTTTATTATCTTCCTTAATGTAGGAAAAACTGTTAAAAAAATACAAAAAAAATTCCTGCAGTAGCTTCCTTAAGTGTTTCCTAAACTATAAAAACACCAAATAAATTACTTTTGGTTTCGTTCATCTAGGGAACTAAAAATAGTTTCCTTAACATTATTTTAATATAAAAGGCTTTCTCTTTCCTCTCTCTTTTCCTAATATTTAATTTTAATAATATTTAAATAATATAGGAAAATGATAAGGGAAGCTGCTGTAGAGCTTATTTAAATAGAGAAGCAAAAAGTAATTTGATTTTTTTCATTGAAAAAAAATTTAAGAAAAATTGTTGTTAGTGCTCTTAGGTTGGAAGGATTTTCTCAAACCGCACGTGTCTAAAATGTATATAATTATCACCTACTTTTAAAAAAATATATATAAATGAGAAATTACTTACTTTATTAAAAATATAGTAAAAATTGCATGTATTTTAAACACATTTCAATTTGACAGACTGAATTAAAAAAAGTCTTCCAACCCAATTCAAAAAAAAAAAAAACCTTTGTTCAGGTGTTAAGGATAATAGTTGCCCTTTTACTAAATATGGTGGCCGACATTAGATAATTTAGAGTAAAACTACTATGTAACTGTCTCTAATTTAATATTCAATGAGATAGCATAAGCATAGTTTTAATCAAACACTGCAATTTAGAAAGTTGGACACGTAAACGTAATGATTGTATCTTTGTTTTTAAGAATGTTGACTTCCTCTTTTTCAGACCTTTATTTAATTGTTCCTTGGTAGCAACTATTTTTTTTCACTTCCACTTTTTCCTATATTTTCTTTATAATCTAATATAGCATCATTGTCAATTCAACCACTACATAGAATTTCTGTTTATAGAATTACGATGTTTTGTTTTTTAATATTAGTATGTTCCATGATGGGTTTATGATTACAAGCTGATATATTAATGGGGAAGTTGGAAATGTGGGTGTCACGAGATTCTCTATTCTTTGTCCCACATTTTTTTTTTTTATTATTATCTTTAAAGTTTGTATTACAAGTTTCTTACAAACTAATGTGACTGTGTACATAGCACTTATCACGTCAATTACAAAATGTAGATTAGCATGTGACAGTCTTCATGACATTTACCACGCTTACAAACTGACGTGACAGTTTACCAGGGCTGACTATACCATTAGGTAAATTAGGCAGCTGCTTAAGTTTACCAAATAATAATTGATAATAAAAATTTATTCCTTAAAAAAATAAATAAGGCTTTAATTATGGTCAATAATCTTAATTAAGGCTTCCATGATTAGAGTAAACAAATAACTAAAGTGAAAAAAACTGTAATGCCTAAGATATTAATATTATACAGAAGGCTTAAAAAGATAGATGGTATTAAAAATCAATAGCATTCAATTTGTAGCATTAAACCATTAAAAATCATTAAAAATCGATATTAATACTATTATATTCCCATATCTTCTCCAACATTCGCTGTTGAAAGTCTCATTTATAGTTCTAAAAAAGGGAAAAGTCGATATTAATACTAATTTGCTCATGAAAGCTTGGTTAAAAACGAAAAGGAAAAATTAAAGATTCAACAAAAAGGAGGTCCACATTCTTTTGGAAAGTAACTCACATTCCATGGGATTTCATAACATAATGAGATGAATTTTGTTTTTTTTTTGTTTTTTTTTGTTTTGAGTAATGATGGATTGGTCGACAACAGGAGGGGGGCAGACATCAAATATTTCCAAGGTAAACAATGTTATATATATATATATATATATGATCCTTGCTATAATTTTTTTTTAAAAAAAAAAAGCACAGGAGTGTGGGTTAAGATATTTATTAGTACATTATGATCAATTATGCAAATGGAATGACCCAAATCATCCATCACAATCTTACAAATGAGGCAAATCAAATATTTATTATATGAAAGGAAAGACAGAATCGAGGTCATCAATTCTGATATATATTGTCTACACGTCAAATTTAAAGGAAATTAACTTACTAGCTTGCTTCTTTTTTCTTATTTCTTTTTTTCGTTTTTTCTTTTTTTCTTTTTTTCTTTTTTTCTTTTTTTCTAATTGAAAAATGCGGGAAGGGGCGACCAGTGTAATTACCCCCTTGGGCTTGACCATCGAGGTTCCCACCCATTGTGAAATGTTTGGTTTGAACCATACTTATTGCCTTGGAAGACAAGCCCGTCACCACAGGCTGACCAAAGTGCAAGTTGGTAAAGTCTATTCTTAGTAGCATCTGGTTCGTAGACTACTACCGCAAGCAAGTTTGAACCTGTGATCACTAGAAAAAAGGAGGGGGGGGGGGAATTAAACCTTATCCCCTGCTGCTTTACCAACTCGACTACCACCTTGATGGTAACTTACTAGCTTTTATTTGTAAGCTTTTTTCCTTCTTTTCTTGGTCTGCGACCAAGGTTTTTAGGAAATGTAATCTCTGGACACACTCCGTTGCCAAATAAGTCGCTTTTCATAATTTTTATAAAAGCATTTTTGCTTCTCTGTAAGAATTAAGAGTGGAAAAGACCCACCTTAACCCTTTTCCCTGTTCTCCATTGTTATCCAGGAAAAAAAAAAAAAAACTTACTAGCTTTTAAAACTTTCATAAGCACCAAATTCGCCCCAAATACAGCCTAACCAATACTTAATACACTTGCAGATTCATTGTAAATATATATATTTCAAGAAAAAAGTTTAAAACCACAAATTTTCACACGAGGATATATAATCCAAATATTAATGAGAAATGCTATCTTTGGTGCTCCAATTTGCAAAGATCGTGGGAACAACTCAGACTCAAAGGATTTGTTTACCCTTTTAAAATGTTATGCATCATACTCACCAATTTCAGTATCCAGCAGGCAGACATTATTATTGAGCAAGGAATTTCATTCAATTAATTTCCATTTATGAATTCAAATCATGCACTCATCAGCATAGTCTATAAAAACCCTAGTTGAAGGTAGGAAGTCCTAACGTTCAAAATTCAGTTTTAGGTACGTGTTTGATATCCTTAGGATGATGAATCTTAATCTTATTCTTGCTCTCTATCTATCCGGCCACATTACTAATCATAATTCTAGGTACTACACAAACATCTTTGTAGCATTCTTTTTCATGTGAACCATACCCATCCTGTCTTTCGCATTCCGGTCAGCCTCCTCTACCGTTTCCATGTGAACCGTACCCATCTTGGCTTTTATCTCCCCCGCCAGCCTCCTCCACCCTATTCATATGAACCATGGCCATCTTGCCTTTTGCCTCCGGATGTCCCCTCAAAACCATCATGTGAACCGTGGCCATTCTGCTTTTTGCATCCAGCACCTACACCACCATCCCCTTCCTCCTCCAGCGGTGCACCCTCACATGACTAGTTGACATCTGCACCACCACCACCACGGGGCACACTGATACACCCTGATCAGTGCACCTAATGTTATCTTTATCATGTTATCTCTAGTCTTTAGTATTTAATAATCTTAGTCCCCTGCATTACCATATAAGATGGTGTATGGATGTTAAACAATTTATGCAATTATAAATCTCCTTCAATATGTTAGCAGTGAAGATTGTTTATGTCATAAATTTGTTCACTCTCATTCTTCTTTTTTTTTTTTTTTTTTAGAAAAAGGAAAATTTGTTCTCTCTCTCTCGAGCTTGAGTTTTCTTAATCACTTGTCTGGCAAGTCGAGCATGACCATGCAATGATTAAAACGGTTTAAGCATAATCCAAGTTGAACACACAAAAGTCCAGTTAAGTAAAGAACTTTCCATTTTAACACAATTCAATTTTGCCAATGTTGTAGAGCTTACACGAGCTCGAGTTTTTTAAACCACTTATTGCATAAAGTGTATGAGAAAAGCTACACTCTTTTACAAACGACACTCTTTTCTCTTGTACCTCGGGATCTAGCGTTGCTCTATTGTAGTGCAATAAGGTTATTTCATGTGAGAGTTGGAGCAAGCTTTACCTGTTCAAATAAGTGTTTAGATAGTCTAAATAAGTGTGATTTAAACTATCTAAATACCTATTTGAGTAGGTGAAACTCACCCTTACTTTTATATAAGCTGCCCTATTACAGTGCAAAAATTTTCCAATTGAACTATCTTATTAAAAAAGAAAAGAAAATGACCCACATTCCTATTGGCTTACTCAAAATGCACTTGATGGCTAACAAATCAAGGAAATTTTTAAAGTAGACTCATATATCATTGGGGCATGTGATTTGTTTTTTTCCATTTATTTACGGCCAAAATGTAGTGCTTGGAAAGTAAAAATGTTTAAAATACTACAAATTTTATTATAAATTTATGTGACAATTTATATTTATAAAAATAAGTGTTACATATGTCACGTAATATTTTACATTTTAATGATTAATGTGATTAGTGGTACATAAATTACCACATAATAATTATATTTTAATAATTAATGTGACAAGTGTCTCATAAATTGTCATGTCAATTTATAAAACACGTGTAATAAAAATTATAATAGTGCTAACAGTACTCGAATCTAAAATAATATACAAAGATTCGGACAAGTTTCGCATTTGGGAGAAAATTAAAGGAAAAAAGAAAATAAAAAATTACATAGAAATGAAAGGCAGCAAAGAATGCTATCCATTTACGTTGGGTCTTACGTGGATTTGAGCCAGCATTTGTATAAGAGTCCCCCAGCATTTGTAATTGTATCCCAAATGTGACAATGTTGGTAATCTAGTCAACATTTCACGCTTGCACTTGCCACGTCTTTTAATGACACGTTGCTTCCTCGTTTTACGGGACAAGAACTTAAAACGATGACGATGTATTTTATGATATTACATTTAATCGTATAAATAATGTTCCATTAATGTTTCATTATTTAAATTTTTAAATGACAGTTAAAATATTAATCATGTAATATTATTTATACAGTTAAATATAATAATATTAAATCATGATTATAAATTAATTCATCTCCATTTTATTTTATTTTTAAGATTGTTAGAATCATTACAATTTTTGTTAAAATTTTTTTAATATATTAATGTGGTAGTCGACGTATCAATGCCACATTAACTATTAAATAATTAAATTTAATTATAACTGATGTGATAAGTGTCACATAAATAACATTAATTTATAAGTTTACGTAATAATTACATCATTAGTCATTTAACAAAACTTAATTAGGTTCGATATTAGTAAGTATTTATCTTTTAAGTTGAATTTTTCTTTTTTAAAAGGATTCATTGTCTTATCATATTAGTCATAAATCAAATTAAATTGTTTAATAAATTACTGCGTACGTAAACCTATGAATCAACATGGTAGTCCTTGTAACATAAATAGCTACTCGATGCAAAGACAACTTGGGAATACAAGAAATCTACTGCAGACAATTCTTGCACGTCTATTCTTTCTTGTGTTGTACGTATTCAATTCCCTTTTATAAAGTTTTTTTTTTTTAAAATAAAAAAAATAAATGTAAAATTAGCAGAACACTAACTTAATATAAAATTACTAAGTTAAAATTAAAAAATTTAATTCGTTTGATTAAATTAGTCAAATTAAAATTAATCTATATATATAATCTTATACCTAAACTCTATCCAACATGAACAAAACTCTACACCCGAGCATGAATTAACACTATACCAATCGCATGCTTCCGTGAGTACTTGGTTTGATGCATGAGGAATACTTAAATGGCCGGCCTGTACTAGCTAGTACTGTAACTGTGTTTGTGCAGACTGCAGAGCTAGCTGAGGGTTTAAAGAGATTTGTCACTGGCTGTTTCTGCGGCTGTAGAGATAGATTCCAAAAACCGTACGTAATAGATTAAATCTCGCAAAAAGGTAACACTTGTCACCACGTGAGTCCCTTAGAGCATTCCCAGCAGTTTTCCTGTCATTTTTCTTAAATTTTTCTAAATTTAGGGAACCAAATTACTTTTTAGTTCCCTATTTAAATACACTCCATAATAGATTCCCTATACATTTCCCTATATCATTAAAATAATATTTTTTTTTAACTTTTACCTCTTTTCTTTTTTCTTTTTTTCTTTTTTTCTTTTTTTTTCTACTTCTTTCCTCCGGACGCACTGCATCTTCATCTTCTCTCTCTCTCATCTGCATCTGCATCTCCATCTTCTCTCTCTGTCTCATCTTCATCTCAATCTCCATCTCCATCTTCACCTTCTCTCTCTCTCTCTCTCATCCGGATCTCTCTCATCTCCAACTTCATCTTCTCTCTCTCTCTCTCATCCGGATCTCTCTCCTCTCCATCTCCATCTTCTCTTCTCTCTCTCTCTCATCTCCATTTCTCTCATCTGATAGCAAAATTTGCTTTGCTTGGAACAGAAACGAAGAAGACAGCCAGCCGTTGCGTGGAACAGAGACGAAGAAGACAGCCAGCCGTGAGAGGAGAAGAGAATTTTTATTATTAAAAAATGCATTGGGAAGTTACAGTGCAACCCAATGCATTGGGTTGCACTGTAGCATTCCCAAGGATTTTGGGGATTTAGGGAACGGATCAGGTATCTGCTGTGGGTGTGTTTTTGTGACTTTTTTGACATTTTCCCTAAATTTAAGGAAGGGAACAACATATAGGACTTCTGCTGTGAATGCTCTTACTGCAAGACCCTTTCTCCCCATCCGATCTCCTGCTCTATATAGCTTCATCACGTGCATAGCTGGTCCCAGGCCTATGCATATTCCTCAGTCGTACCGGCGCGTACGTTTGGAGTATTCCGATGTACATGTTAAAGGTTGCAGCGCCACTGCATGCTTTTTCCATCGATTGCAACCGATCGGTACACGTTACGAACGGTATGTGTGGAACACGAACCCAAACTTTTTCGAGCACCGCTTGAGTCCTGTGTGTTTTGTATGCATATGACACAAGCTGCAGAAAAAAGCTGGAAAACCATGACAATTTTCGTCATTTACTTAAAAGCGGCGATAATGTTGCGGCTTTTAATATATCTATAATAATAATAATTTTTTTAAAAAAAAATAATTGCAAATAAAAAACAAGTTTTTAGTAGCGAGCACACATCAACATTTGGGAACGAGGTATACATGATACACCCAGCTAATATATATATAGAGAGTAATGATTTGTATAAGTTTGGACTGATTTAAACAGTAAATCAGTCCAAGCTTTTTTTTTTTTGTATTTTTATGGACTCTACATCAAATTTTAATTTTTTTTTTTAATCCCAAAAATACAAAAAAAAAGTCTGAGCTGATTTACTGTTCAAATCAGCCCAAATTTATATAAATCATTACTCATATATATATATATATATATATATATGCGCGCACACACGGGAATAGACAATTAAGAAAGGTTTTGAACGAGCTTACGAGTTCGAGCATGTCATGAATTGTGCAATAATCGGGACAAGCAATTCAGAAAAGCTTCCATGCATGTCCCAACACTTATTTCAACATGTAAGCTTCATCCTAAATCTCTCACAGCTGTAGTCAGACAAATTACATTTGAAGCAAAATATTGTAGCCAATTTCAATCTAGTATACATTACTTTTATTATCAGGCGACATAAAATACTGATGTCTCCTTACTGACAACCAAAGTCATATCTCTTCACCCTCGCTAGGCAAAGAAGTCAAATTTTTTATCCGCATAAATGAAAGCTATCACAATTGTTGTAAAATTGAATGCATGTATCTTTGGCAAATTCTTGTACCTTGAAATCAAGGCATATCTTGAAATTTGTTTTATGTTACTAGAAAAAAGTGATTTTTTTTCTTTTTTTCTTTTCTGTCCTTGACTATTACGTCGAGCGCCCATGGTATTGAATTTGAACCCGTGAGAATCCACTACGAGTTAACAGGAAGGAGTCATATTGATGATAGTTTCCACTTTCCACTTATTTAAGCATTAATTATATGTGTTCGGCTTAGGCCATAGCACACTAGTGTTGATCACAAGCCCTATAGCCTATATATATCTGAGAGAGATTATATATATCAAATGTTGTTTGACCTCTTCAATTTTAACATTCCAGTGTTCAATTTCATGATTTTCATATCCGCGTTTTTATTCAAATTAATAACAAAATTATACATTATTTGTTGAAAATACGAAAATTTAAGGGAACAAATAAAAAAAAAAAGAGAAAAAATTTCCCTATACACCGATTGGGTAGGGTTGATGGGTTTTGGCTGGGTAGGCAAGGGCTGCAAGGCCCTATCCAGCTAGGGTACGTAGTTTCGTAAGTGCTTATCCATCCATGGCACTAGATAGGGTCGTGTAAGTAACTTAGTATGTTAATACTTATTTATATTTATGTAAGATATTATGCTTTTATATATATAAGTCGAATCGAGTTTATATAAGTTGTATTTATATCATTAACCGAGTCGAACCGAATTAATATAAATATGTCTTGTTTAATAATTAAACATAATTTTGTATTTAAGAGTTTGTTCATTTATTAAACAAATTGAGACAAATTCGAGTTTAAACATGTTTGCGAGCGACTCTATTAGTTTAACAACTCAGTTTGGACATATTCATTAAAAAGAAAATAGGAAAAATAAATAAATAAAATGGAACCAAAATAATTAACAAGAGCCCACCACTTCAAAATTTTAAGAAATGGAGAACCGTGAGAACTCTAGCCATACCTAGTTGCCCCAATCTTGAGGGACAGTCCATATGTGGCAAGAGAAATATGTTCCTCATCCATGCACACCACCCAACTGCCTCGACCCACCGCCGGTGGACTATTTGTTTGTAACCAAGATTCGGACAGCCTGATCGGCAAATTATGTCAATGACCAAGAACAGTAATCGGGCCCACAGCATAATAACATTATTGTATTATTTTTTTTCTATTCAACATTATTGTATATTTATTCTGATGTCTGTGATGTTACAAACTCTTATTTTTTCGTTTTATTTATTTATTTTTATTTTTTTATAAGTATTATAATGTTATAAACTTACCAGAATTCTTTCCTTCAGTATAGAGAATGTATAGTGAGATACCCACGCGCTCCCGGAGTACATGTCAAGCACTCCAATTCATTCAAGATGGTGGAGTCTTATAAGATTCTCGCTCTTTAAGAAAAAAAAAAACAAATACAAAAAAGGTTCCTAGTAATATGAATGGCATATTTTCTTTTTTGAATATTAGCACGAAAGAAAGCATTTTTTTACTTCTTTCTAAACTGTTCATGGGATTAAGTTAACGAATATGCTAGTCATCATCCTATTTTACACTCATCCGGTTACTTTCTAAAGTGGCACTGTCACATCAACCTAAAAAAAAAAAAATTTCAGTTTCTCCTTTTGGGGTGGTCGCCCACTTTAATCAAACCATTAGAGATAGTCATAATCATCCCAACATCCAATTTGGTGGTCGCAACCACAAATTAGGTGGTCCCAACCACCCCCGCATGATGGTTTGGACTAGCGCCAGCCACTCACTCTCATTTTAATGCCTCATTTCTACTCTTTGATGTGGCAGTGCGACGTTAGGGAGGAAAGAGATTGGAAAAAAAAAAAAAGTAAAATGAGAGTGGGTGTAATATTATTCTTAGGATTAAATTGAATTGCGAAATTGGGTTTAACTCAAAACATATCTGGTTGAGTAAAGTTTTAGGGTTACATTTTTTCTCTCCTAAACTACTTCTCATTTATACATTGTCACAACGAACTACTATCTGTCACACTCAACTGCCTTAAACTGCCATTTCTTGGCAACAAAACCTACTCTGTTAGTAAAAATTGTTAAATCAGACAGAATATGCATTTTTTTTAGACATAAAAAGACAAGAATTCCATCAAATAACATATACAAAATTTATAACTAAATAAAATTTTTTCAAAATAAATAAACAAAAAAATAGCATGGTATTTATATAAATTTATGGGTTGATTATACTTTGAGCCCCTAGACTGATAGCCATTTTTTATAAGTCCCCACAAACTGACGGTTGTTACATTTCAATATATCAAACTACCAATTTGTTGTATTTAAGTCACTCCGTTATAGGCTGCAGTCTGTTTGGATGGAAAAGTTTTCTGTCATTATTGATTTTTTTTTAATAAAAAAAATTAAGCTTGGGGTGGTCACGAGCCATCCACATTTCCATTTTTTTTTTTTAAAAAAAAGGCTTTTTTTATTGATTAATAAATATAATGAGTAAATTTGGTTTTTCAATGGTCAAAACGAGAGTAGTTTTGAAAAAAATTGGTCAAATATGGTTTTTCCATCCACTTAAACGGTCAACCCTAATAGAGGGGCGTAGGTGTAACAAAATTGTAGTTTGATATATCCAAGTGCGACACATGTCAGTTCATAGAAGTAAATCAAAAATAGTTGTTTGTTAAGATGGCCAAAGTATATTTATCCCTAAATTTATTTTCTAAACTTAGGATATTTTCATCATTTAATGTCATTTTAACGATTTTGACTAATGGTGGAGTTTGTTGTAAAAAAAAAAAGAAATAATTTAAAGAGGCTGAGTGTGACATGTAATAGTTAATAGAGAAATAAATAATAGTTTAGAAAGAGAAGAAAAAAAGAAAAAGAAAAAACAAGGTAGGGTCTGTTTGAGGAGGCCATTTAACTCCATCCAACTTAATTATTTTCAAAAGTTAATTTTTTTCCACAATTCAAATTTATTACGCTCAACTCAAATTTATTCAACTCAACTCAAAAAATAATATAAAAAAAATATTTATATTATAAAAAAAAAGATATATATATATATAGGGGTGACTCGACCACCACTGAAACATTTAGGGGTGAATCAGCCACCGCCAAACAATTTTTAAGGGTGGTTAGAAAGCTACCCCCCCTTTTTTTTTTCTTCAGTTTTTTTTTTTTTAGAATTTTAAATATAATTTTTTATTTATTTTTCAATTTTACTTTTTTTCAAATATATTCACCTACTCAAACATCTTTTCTAAACCATCTAAATATAATTCAATTTTTTTTT
Source organism: Betula pendula (assembly GCA_900184695.1). Classification (NCBI taxonomy): domain Eukaryota; kingdom Viridiplantae; phylum Streptophyta; class Magnoliopsida; order Fagales; family Betulaceae; genus Betula; species Betula pendula. The sequence goes on from FXXK01000001.1 coordinate 824,638, forward strand.
CTTCTCGGTATACGTAAAGTCAACAAAAAATCAAATAAAATTCAATAAAATCAAACACCCAAACGATCTAAATAACTCAAAATTTCAACATATCAAGCGAGCCCAATGCATTCTGTGATGACCAAGGAATTGTTTTGTTTTCTTTTGAACAATGTGTTGGCTTTTTTAAGCACCCAATTGACCCTTAAGTATGTCTAATTCCTGATCCTTCTCCGACACAACATAAGAAATGATAAGAATAAATTTTTTGGATAATCAAATGTAACAATTCCATAAAAATATTAGCCACATCGATCTATACTATTAATTAGTTAAGTTGTAATTAAAACTCCTTAAAATCACTTATAAAGTCCAAATTTATCTATAAAGGAATTAATATTATACTTGGCACCATAAACACTTTTATAATCTACCCACTTAATATGGTCAATTCATCTTCCAAATGTGGGTATTTGACATCTCACAAAAACTTTTAATCAATGGCGGAGTCGGGGCCAGAGGGGCTAAATGATCCACTTAATATTTTTAATAAGTACTTAATATTTTTAACCAACTTTTCTAAAATTTTAAATCAGTTTTTACTTATACTATTTAATATTTTTATTCATTTTTACTCACAAATAATTAGATGTTTAGAGAGGAAAGAGGCAATAATATCTTTTTGTTTTCTTTTGAATCAGTGAAGCAACTAATGTTACATTATTTCATTAAACTAAGTTCTTCCCTTACTTTCTTAAATTTTCAACTTTTCCTTCAATTGTGTATTTTACTTTGTCCCCCATTAAAAAATAGAAGAAGTTTTGGTGCTTTATAAAGAATTGTCTTTCACCAAATCTAAATTACCTTTTTGATAGCTAGATACATGATAATGGTGTCACCAAATGCGAAGTACTCTCCGCAGAGTCTGTAGAGACCGATTTAGAAATTTCACTATAGGGTACCAAACTATATCATTTTGTTTTTCTAAGGGCCAAAATAAGAAAGAAATAAAGAAAAAAAAAAGGACCTAAGCTATTTTTTCAACGAATTTAAATATTAAAAAACCTCTTTTAACAAGTTCTTTTTTAGAAGAAGGGGCCTCACCAAACCCACTAGCTTCGTCTCTGACAGGCTGCGCGTGCATCTTATTGGCACTTTAAGTGCATAGGCCACATGCCTATTATTTTTCGTGTGAAATCTAATGCATTTTTTAAACATGTACAACTGCTATTCTAACAGTCATTTTTTAGTTTGAATTTTTAACATTAATAATCATTTTTTCAAAGATCATTTTCTAATTGTCAGAAACAGTTATTTCAATGGTCAAAAAATGCTCTTATAATATATATTAAAGGACGATTTTAGAAATTCAAACTATTACCTCTTCTGCTGTTATAAATTTATTGTTCAGGAGGATAGTCTTGAAAATTTATAATTTGCACATTATATTTAGATAGCATTGTACTATGAAAACAAAATTTTTGTGTTTTTTTTTTGCAAAAGTTATTATAGAAGTGATAGAAAATATTTATCTAAAAGATAGATTAAAACTCTTTTTATTGTTCAAATTTCTGCCATTTTTTCCCGATCATTGACTTCGCGTACTAGGAGTGTACGATTAGTTGCAGTTGCAGTAACCGCAACCGCAACGGGCCTATCAATTGCGGTTGCCACTAACCGGTTTCAATGTGATTTTAAACCGGTTATTGAAACCAGTAACCGGTTTTCAAATAATAAGTTTTTTAGACCTTCTTTTAATTTTTTTGAGCATATTTTTTGACTATTTTAAACTCAATTTTTGATTCTTTTTAGAGCTATTTAATTTATACTCCCATAAAATAAAAATAACATAAAAATTAAACCTCCATAATAAAATTAATTGTACTACAAAGTATAATTTTTAAATTTAAATTATTATTTTTTTTAAATGTTATTTGTAATTATTTTAAAATTTCGACTACCTAATTATTCGGTTAATCAATTTTTAACAATTAATAACCGCCTTGCTGCAGTTTCTACACTCCTATCGCGTACACTCTCTGTTCCGCAATTTTAGCTGAATAAGTACTTTCATGGGACCAACATAACATTAGTGGCCCACACGAACTCGGCGCGTAGTGCGTACGATCTCAAAAGGTTGGTGTGCATGGTTTTACTAATTTTTAGAAATCTTTTTTTTTTTTTAATTCAACTAATTTTTAGAAATCAATTTTGACTGTAGCCTGTCGGAGTAACTTTTTACTTTTGTAGACGGTTTACCGTTAATTGTCATATTCCCACATAATCCAATCCCACACGCGCGCAATTGATTAAAGTTATTACAATCATTACACTGAACAACAGAGAATTCTACATAAGACAGACAATTAAAAAGTGCAATCCCAATTTTAAAGGACAGGGATCCTCTTCACTTTATTTCAAACGACATTTATCGTTGGAAGTCAAAAGTGGATTTAAGAGTGTCACCTTCAACCACATAAATAGAGATAAAAAGGGTTGAGAGGAAAATTTACATAGTGGGTGTGTTTGGGAAAGGTTATGGGTTATGGGTAGGTGGGTTGTTGACTTTTAATGTGATAT
>FXXK01000001.1:831325-875913 GCA_900184695.1 Betula pendula
GCGCCGAGCCGGCTCTGAAGCCGCAGGCTGAGGATCGCAAGCGCAAAGGACGAGAAGCCAACGACACCGAGTGCCACAGCGAGGTCAGTTGAGCCACTTCTCTCTCTCTCTCTCTCTCTCGCTTTCTGTGTCCCTGTGTACTGGTCTCGGCTATCGTGCGCAGGTGGGGTGACGTGGATTAACGTGAGCACCCCCATCCCTGGGATACTTTTAGCTTTGGGTGTTTAGCCGTTTACGGGGTCTCGTTTCGCTTTCCGTTTTTATCGTACACGTGGCGGGGGCGTCTTACGTGGGGTGCCGCCACGTATGTGATGAGCAGAGGAGATTTCTTTTTTTTTCTTTTTTTTTTTTCTGTGACAGAATTTAGTGAAGGATGATTGGTGGGTGATGTAGGCTGGAGTAGCTGCAGTGTAGTTTATCGAAATTTAAAATGATTAAAGTTTGGCATTGACGGCGCGTATCTCGGGAATGGTTTTCTGTCCGGTTGCCTGCTTTGTCATTTCCAAATTTTCGTCGTCGAGAGTCATTAAGACCAAATGGTTTTGAGATATTTCGGCGGCAGCAGAGCTAACCAGTTGTCGGGCATTTACTACGCCACATGGTACAAGCTCAGGTCGTTATATACATTTCTTTGTGGAAAAAATGTTTGGAAAGTACAGATTTTACTATTTTTTTTAAAAAAATATACGTTATAATTCATGATTAATGAAATAAGTAAGGGTGATATATTTGACAAGAATAATACTTTTGTATCTATTTTTTTTTTTTTTCAAAGTCCTTCTAATATATGTAGACTAATTTTTTTTTATTTTTGAAAAGAATAAAGTGGGCCTCACTTTTGTTTAAAAAATTAAAAACCTATTTTATATGCACTAGAAGGACTCTAAGAGAATTGAGAAGACATAAAATAGATGCTCAAGGATTACTCATTTAACAAATCAGCCATTACCTAAGTAAATTGATAAATCAGATTTTTTTTTTTTAAAAAAAATTATTTTTCTAATTATGAACTTTGATATTAGTTTGTAAAGAAACTGCGGCAATACCCCAACAACACACTTTTTTTTTGTGGCACGTGGAGTCTCTCATAAATGGATTTGCTTTCTGTTCTATTTTTTTTTTTTCATTGGCCGACATTTTCCCACCCACTATCTTTACTTGGGTTGAAGTTTAGAAAAGAACCTTATGGTTAGGTATTAAATAGTAGTGTAGCCAATTGAATTCGCATCATAGAACAGAGCGAAGGCAATTAATAGAAGAAACATTGAGATAGTTTGTTGATTGGCGGTAGATGGTCATGGGTTTATTTAATAATGGTTTAGGTGCTATGAAAAAAACTATAGCATGCAAATTTGGACTGTTGAAAAAACTACAACTAAGCCAAATCCGTTCGTTAATTAAAGGTTGACATGCATTTTGCATCTGCTTTCATGTTGTTGAAATATATGCGCGGAATACTAAAATATAAGAATAATAGCGGAATTGAGAGAGAGAAAGAGACACAGAGAATTACAGGTGGTTCAGTGTTAGACACCTACGCCCATCACTCTGAAGGGCCCTTAGGGCTACATTATGCTCATTAATTTGATTTGTCTACAATACAAAGGTCCCTATTTATAGGGTACAGAGTGAATATAAGTTTAGTAATCAAATCTTTCAGATTTGATTACAATAAACCATAAATAGAAAATATTATAATATCACCCAAATATGGAATATACGAAAAATATATTATATTTTTCGTATATTCTAACATCCCCCCTCAAACTCAAGGTGAAAGATCCTGTAAGCTTGAGTTTGAAAATAGAAACAGAATATTAATGCAGCCGAAGTCGGTAGTTGGATCAAAGCGATGCCGGCGAGAAAGGCTAAAAGTGATGACCGAAAAACAGAGACAATCCGTTAAAAGACCAAAAGCCACAACTGACAATTATGGAAGGAGTAACCGAAACTAGCTGTCAAATCTCATGAGGGGCCGAACCACATTGTGTCACAGCCGAAAAACGAAGACAATCTGTTAAAAAGACCTAAAGCTGCAACTGACAATGATGGAAGGAGTAACAAAAACTAACCGTCAAATTCCGTGAGGGGCCGAACCATAATGTGCCAAGATTTACCAATGAATTGCGTCGCATATCACAACAAAACAGGGCTGATGTGAACCCTAAAATCCAAAGAGCTAACTACGCCAAACTTCCATAAGGGATGTGGTCTACTTTGACCAATTATCAAACCTCTTTTTTTTTTTTTTGATGGTGGCAGCAGAAAGCAGAAGCTAGGAACGGAGCATAAACGGTGGCTGATAAACGGAGGCCAATGGTGAAGACTGAGCGCGCACACTGCTGGAGAAGACAAGAGGTTGGCGGGTGGCCAACGACGACGGGACGTGGCGGCGATGGAAATGGACCGGCGTGGGCCGGTGGTGAAAACTGAGCGCGAACACTACCGGAGAAGACAAGAGGCTGGCGGGTGGCCAGCGACGGTGGCATGTGGCCGCGACGAAGATGGATCGGCGTGGGCCGGTGGTGAAAACTGAGCGCGCACACTGCCGGAGAAGCCAAGAGGCTGGTGGGTGGCCAGTGACAGCGGCACGTGGCGGCGACGAAGATGGACCGGCAAGGGCCAGTTGATCTAGCATATAGATGATATGTATTTGAGCCTCAAATGCTAGGATATGATAGCAGGTATTGGACTTCCATTGCACAACAATCAGAAGGGGACTAGCTCAGTGCCTAGACATAATAATTGAGGAATAAGTGATGTAGTTTCTACCCATTTATTCCATTCAAGCAGTACAAATTAAGCATGGGCCATGGTGATGATGCGCATTTGCTCTACATGCTTCATTCAATATTTGTAGTAAACAATATGATCGGAAAGCTGAACAATATGGGAGCCAAACGAAAGCCTTTACTATGCAATTAAGTGCAGTACTACCTATTTAGCGCTGCTAGCTTCAAGAGAATTGAAGTGCGCTACTGCATAAAGAATTATTTTAGAATGGGTGTCACCGAAATTAATGGTCATATGTGAGGATACGTTGTGCACTTTTATGTTAATTATCGTTCTGTTTATATTTTTGGGTTAAAGAACCCTGCAGTTTCTTTTTCCTGTTTATTTTTATTTTAGATAATTGATTATCTCTTTTTAAACCTCTTTATTCATTTTGGATGACTATATAATCTTATTGTAAAAGGATGTCGAGTTTGAATCTGTGGATACAAAGAAACAGGCTCGTGGATCAACAACTACAAAGAGATCCCGTGCTGCAGAGGTCCACAATCTTTCGGAGAGGGTTGGTTTACTATTCTAGTAGAAATTTGGACAAACTCTCTATTTCACGTGTTTATCTTCCTTTCCTTCAAATTGTGCGGTATTGCATTTTTGTGCAGAGACGTCGAGATAGGATAAATGAGAAGATGAAGGCTTTGCAAGAACTCATACCTCGTTGCAACAAGGTTGTATATGATATATTTTATAAGTTTTGTTTTCTTTCCCCAACTATAGAGAGACCACATTTATTTTAAATTGATGATTGTTTGTATATGGTGTTGTTGACTTGTGTAATATTTGTTTTTTTCTAAATTTCAGTCAGACAAAGCTTCAATGCTAGATGAGGCAATTGAGTACTTGAAATCACTTCAGTTGCAAGTGCAGGTAAATCGTTCTTATCTTTTTTCTCAGATATAAATGTTTCCTTAGATGGTATTACTACCCGGTCATACTTTTATATGCGAACCGGTTGAAGTGCATTTCCTGTTATTGAGGATATAACTCCATTCCTAAAGAAAATTGTTGTTTCCCTTAATTGTAGGCGTCATGCTTATTCCAGAATTTTTATGGATAGAACAAGAGTCATAATCCTGTTAGTACAATCATTTTCTTTTTCTTTGATATAAAAATAAAGCATTAAAAGCACCAACAAGATGAGGCTTAAATGTGCAACCTCCTTCCTTCCTTCTGTATGGTTACATGAATAAAAAGGTTGCATTGTGATCCTTTGTATATTATCTTCCAATAAAAGAACAAAGGAAAACAGGCATAGCAATGTGAACTTTGTTTATCTTCCGAAATTATTTGGTCTCATACCCTAGGCATGCCAAGATGTTGCCACTTAAAGACAGCTTAGGCTTCAATGTCCCCAGAAAGGTTGAATTTATTTTAAGAGCATCTTGCTGTGAACCCCTGATTTGTGTTGGTTTTGTTGACATCCTATTACTCGGAACTTATCTATTATTTGCAATAATACCTTAAGCTCTAATGAACTCAATTGGTGTCACAATGACGTGTGTTGGTGCTGGTGGTAACCTTCAGCGTTGACACACATGACACATCTTTTTAGTTTTGTTGAGAATTGAGATATGTAAACCTTAGGTCAACCGGTAGAGATAGGGAGAAGGAAATGGTGAAACGATAGATTTGTTAGCCACTCATAGTGGATATCCAGTAAGCATCTTCTTTAAACAACCAATTTTTTTTATTGCATTCATTTTTCTTTGATCATGTGTGAAAAAAAAGAACATGTTTATAATGTACTTGAAAACATTTACTCTGTTTTAATCTTGCTGGAAGCCTGTGAACCCAACCTGATCTTGTACTACCGTTCCCCACCCAAATTATTTGGGAGGCCACTACTTATCTGAAGACAAAACATTGTAAATTTAGAACTAAAGAATTCATGACACTAACCCTTACTACCAGCGGAGCTATATCTCGATTTTGATATTTGCATCTTCTAAATTCCTTAACCAGACAATGAACACATGCTTTTCAGTTTCAACTATTGACTCTAAATGCACTAGAAAATGTTTAGCAACGAGATTGCCTTGATAATGAAAAAGTGAAAAGAGATAATTTTTTTAATTAGGTGTCATTCAAACACTTGAATTAGCATGAGTCTTTGATCATTCCTTAAATTTTGATCCTTTCTAACATTAAACCTGAGCCTCCCACTCAGAATTCCTTCCGAATTAAGGTTTATGCAGGTAAACATGTTGCTACAATAGTTTTGACAATTCATGCTCCTGATCCTAAAAAATTGAGCTTTTACCCGAGGAGAAAAGTTCCTAATGCTAGACAGACCATTGAAATTACTACATTCTGGAAGTAAACATGTTGCTCCACTAGTTCTTGATAAATTCATTTCAGATCCTAGAATTTTATGTTTTGCTTGAGGAATTCATTTTTGTTTTAAACAAGTGTCCATTTAAATTACTCTTTTGCGGAGGTTGGTGTGTTGCTCCACTAGTTTATACAAGTTATCTTATTCTAGATTCAAGAAAGTTGAGTCCTTGACTGGGAATTAATCTTCCATACACCAAAAAGTTCCCAACTCTCTCTTTCCCTTCACACTGGAATCTGCCTAATGCTTTGATGTCCCCGCCAAAGAACCAAGCTGATTTAGTGAAATACTATAAACATGTCTTTGAGAAGTAATCCAAAGCTGACTTTAATTGTTAGTTTTTTTTTTTCAGCCTGAGGCATGGTCCATGTAGTTTCAAGAGCATGCATGTGTAAAATGATTTGGTTCATTCTGTATATCGTGTACAAGTTTGTTGTGTACAGTATTTCAATACTTTAATTATAGTTCAGGAGTTATATATCTTCACAAGGAAAATTGTGGACTTGTGCGTTATTTATAACAAAGATTAGGTTGTCAACAATTTCTGCAGATGATGTCCATGGGATGTGGCATGGTCCCCATGATGTTTCCTGGTGTTCAGCAGTATATGCCAGCAATGGGGATGGGAATTGGGATGGGTATGGGCATGGAAATGGGCATCAATCGGCCTATGATGCCATTTCCCAATATGTTAGCTGGTTCATCATTGCCAACCCCATCTGCAGCAGCTCATCTGAGACCACGATTTCCATTGCCTGCTTTTCATATGTTACCAGTTCCTGCACCTGATCCTTCCAGAATGCAAGCAGCCAACCAGTCAGAACAGATGCTAAACTCACTAGGCGCACAACTACCAAGCCAGTCACGGTTCCCAAATTTTGTTGATCCTTATCAGCAGTATGTTGCTACCCACCAGATGCAGGTACCACTACCGCAGGTATGTTTAGCCCTGTAATTGCACCTCTCAATTAAAGCTTGGATGTGTCTATGTATGAGACTTTTTTGCGACCTTTATATAATATTCGAGGGAAATTATATCACAAACTCTTCATGCTTTTGTGTGTTTTGACATTAAGATTCCAATTTTCAATTTGATGAAATCAAGACCCCTACTTTGAATATTTGTAAATTGAGATCTTTGTTAAGATTTTTCCTCAAATAGATAATAGAAATGGTATAAAAATACAACTATATGCCCCTCAGATTAAAAAAAAAATCAGTCCGCACGAATGGTTGTCTACAAAAACACCGCATGAATGGTTGTCTACAAAAACAAATTGAAAGATTGCTTCACTACATTCTTGTCCTACAACAGCATAACTCTTGATTTGGAAAATATTTGGTTACAGTATTGTTAAGATTAATCCATCTGTCCTATGTGACCATACCTTTTTATACAGAAAATATCTGATCCCTATCTTGTTAAGAGCAATTTATCATTCAGGCTTTGAGTTACCCTTACATTTTCTTTTTGATTGATATTGTTTCTTATTACCAAAAAAAAAGTAGAAATTGTCCAATTCATTGGTAACTTACCATATGCTTGGAGCTTATTGGGGATGCCCTGTCCATTTCTTTTTGCAGAATGAAGCACTAGCCCAGCCAAGTAGTAGCAAGCCACGCACCAATAAGGGACCTCAAAATCTCGACAATCACCAATGAGGTAGGCTGTTTAGATAAAAGATTTGATTGATTATCTAATTATGGGAAACCAAAAAAGTGAAAGTACAGAGCTCTTTGTCAGCATTGAGCACACACTAGTTTCTATTCGTGATCCTCAAGCTTTCACTTCTAAGAAACACAGTTTAGGCTCTCTTGACAATGAATAGGCTTTGGTATATATTCAAAATGTCTTGAGCTACATTAGTCACAAACTATGATTCAAGTTGCTTGTCATGGTTGATTTCAATGCTCGATGGATATGTTACGTCAATTGCTAGGACTCCTGGCCGGCTGAGGATGCACGAGTTGCGGCAATCTGTTCTCTAGGTGGTGCCAGCTACTCTCTGAATGGTAATGTCCTGTGATTTCTCAATCTAAATGAGGATTGCATGGATATAGAGCATGTGATTTCCAAATATTGTGATCTTTGTGCATTACAGGTTGATGTCTTGGTCCGAAGGATTGCAGGAGACTCTTGCCTGTTGAGTTTTTTAGTATGCGAGAACAACACATTTTTGAGAGAAAAGCTTTCCCGGACGACAGCTGGTACATTATAAAGCGACTAACATGTAAATTATTGACACCCCCATGTAAAATAAAGTCATCTTTTCCTTTATCTATTTTGTAGCCCTATTCCTGTTATTATTGTTATTATTTGAAATATGGAAAGATGCTTAAAGGTGAAATTTAGTGATAACAAAGGCTATGAGGGATGTGGCCTTGGGACCTTGGGTCCAGGAGGAAGGATTCTCATAGATGAATCTGGTATGGTTTGTCATTGTCTGCCTTCCAACTTGCAAATGTGGGAAGCACAAAACATGTGAAGGAAAGCGAAAAAGGCGTCTCCCCCAACTATTCCCTGGACCATTCCCTGGACCATGGTGACGCTATTTTGTTCTTGCTTCTTATTCGTGTTGTCTTTCATTGATCATATTGGATAAAGTTTTCCTACGGAGGAATTTCTTCCAATTCACTATATCTGTCCAAAATGCATGTAATTTTCACGTACATCATTAAAAATGCACGTGAGAATCAAATGTATTTGGACATATAATTAAAAATGAATTTAAGAATCACATCCATTTTAAACACATATAAGCTTAATAGACTGGGGGATTGGAAAAAATCTTCCATACTAGTTTTGGAGGAAAACTTATTTATTGGTTCATACCCTGATGCCCATACCCATTAAAGCATCGAGTCTGTGAGCTCTATCTGCATCAGGAATCGGGATAATAGCATGTACTTTCTTGGCAGAAAGAGTCTTTGGGCTTCCGTACCCAATCAAAAAACGACGTGTTGGGTTCAAAACATTATAGTCCATTATCCATAACCTTTCACAAGCTTAAACAAGTTAGAGTGTGGATCCAACATCCAAGGGAATAATATATTAGGGTATAACGTGGGCCTTTTAATAGTTGTCTAAATATGAAAACTGGAACAAAGAACATTCGCTTTTGTCGACGCGACACACATAGTGGTATGGTCCATATGCCATGAAGAAAACAAATGCTAGAAAGTTGAAGGCATCGATGCGCATGTAGGCTAGAAAACAATGCATGTCAGCGATGTCAGAATGCCAAATAAATATGAAATGGTAGTGGGTCGAGAATTTCGGTCATTACCACTTGTACCCCAAAGATGTCATTCCTGACTCCTGAGTATGGGTTGGGCTTTGGATTCATCAAAAACAGAAGCAAATTCCACTCAAATAAGGAAAAAATGTTTTTACCCTTTATCAAATTACTTTCTAAGATTTAAAATTCAAATCACTTTTAAAGGCATTCACTGATATCAAATCACTCGCACTATTAGTTTTTTGAACGGTAAGTAGGCTGATGGCACGTTATATTCCCAATAACATTTTGAGATGTGTACATGTTGAGTAATGAGATAATTTTGTTACATAATTTTAAAAGAGATGTGTTTGGTGTCTTACCAATTCATCTAACCCCGTCTAATTGACAAGTAAATATATATATTTTTTTTTGATAAAAAAAAAATTAAGTTAGTTGAACGGAGTTGGACGACTTGATAGGATACTAAGCATATCTCATTTTAAAAATGATACATAAGAAAAAAACAAAAACAAAAAAAGTAAAAAATAAAATAAAAAACAAAATGGGGTGGTCCAACCACCCCCACCTTGACCTTTGAGGGTGGCCAATCCCATATTAACCTAGTTTTTGGGGTGATTGAACCATACCCAAAGGCCATGATGATGGTTCAACCAACCTAGTCATCGATGTGGTTTGACTGTTTTATTTGGTCATTGAGAGTGATTGAAGCATTTGGGGGTGATTTGATTACCTTTAATGATTAAAGGGAGTGGTCAATCCACCCTCAATGGTGCTCACTTTAACTTTTTTTTTTGAATTTTTTTTTTTGTTGTTGTTTACATGACATCTTCAAAATGACATGACCAAATTAATTGGTGCTGACTTAACATGTGTGCATTTTATGTTATTGGACATGACATAACTATCAACCCAATAACATAATGTATAGTTAAAAGAGTTATTTGATGCCTTTTTAGGTTGCATTTGTTAACGCCCTTCACACCAATAACATATCCTTGATTTTCACGTACTGTAGATATACACTATTTAAATATTGCAAACGTACACAAAATGTTGGTCAGTAATTATTGCCTTACTTTTTTTCGAAAATACCCTTAAAAAGTATCTTTGAAAAAAACTGAATACTCTCCTTTTTAAGGGCATTTTTCCTTAATATTTCACACTCACCAATATTGGTGTATGTATGAATTGTGTGAAAATTTCAAAGAAATGTGGTACATGTTAAAGGCAATGCACAATTTATGAAAATATGTAAAGGGTGTTAACAAACACACCCTTAAACTCTAAAAGTAATGCGTTTTTTTTTTTCGTTAAAAAACTACTCCCCCAAAGTTTGAGCGTCCGACTTATAAAAAAAAAAAAAAAAAAATTGAGTGTCCTTTCTAAATTTCAGTGTCTACCATCGCTCTAAGAGTAGGGGACGGAACGCAAAATTTGCGACATGAAAAAGTTAGTGATGAATAGCATATTTTCCTCTTCACCCTCTTGTCGGGGGGTTGTGTTTGATCAAAGACCAAAAGATCCATATCCCCCAAATCAGTGTGTTTTGGAAGAGAAATGCTTTTCTTTACACCGCAATTAAACTATGCTGATGTGGCATGGGTTAATAACCCTTGAATCAGCCCTTGTACATAAAAAAAAATTAAAAAAAAAATCAAGAACTACTTGCCCATGCCACATCAGCATAGCGTGATTGTAGTATCCAGTATAGCATTACTTGTTTTGGAAATGTCGGATGATGTAAAGGCATTTTGGTATTTCTCTCAACCAAATGTATTATATGACCTGAGCACAACTCTTATATCTCAGTTTTTCAATTGATTACCTAATTTTCTATGATTAGCAATGCTGCAGCCCTTACAGATAACCCCACAAACAAGTTACCACTGAAATTGTTTGTACATTAAGCACTGAAATTTAAAATGTACTTCTTAAACAGGCTCAAAATTGAAGGGCAATCAACATATGTATCACATCAAAGAACACCCGGCAACAAACTTGTGTGAAGCGCCCTGGTGGAGATGCAAGAGATGAGAGCTGCCAGCCAGATTGAAACTGCTGCTTTTGTTGGAATCTTGAACTTCCTGAACCAAATGTCATCTTCTTCCTCGAGCTAAGACTGGTTGCAGTTACGGGCTGATATTAGATAGAATCTGAGAATAGTCAAAACCAAGTAATGCTTAAAGCCCTGGCAGATTCAGATATCCTGATGACAATTGCATGGAAACCCTAGTCTGATGAATGCTTATGGATGTTATAAGTAGAGTACACTTTCATAGCAACAGATGGCAATACCTTGTCAGTGAATATGCGAAACACCTCCACTCCCATAGCTTTACCAAGTTCCTAATCAAGTAATAACAGAATTTAGGCGACACTGTTTTACATGCTTGCTCAAGTAACAATTTAATTTGACGATTGAACTGCTTACATTCTGTGCATCTGGGGAACTATCAATATTGCAGATGATTTTCTGCAGGTTTTCATCCTTCAAAGCATCACGAATTTCACTGGAAGAAGCTGCATGAGGAAATGCAATGAATTTACATCTAATGGGAATTGTCTTACTAGACATGATTTGAACCAGAGCTTATGGAAGAAGGAAAAGTAGGATCTCACCCTCCACCCTATTCTTATGGAAGAAGGAAAAGTCATTTGAACCAGAGCTTATTGGCACATAATAAAATTTTAAGCTGGATCACATTCAACAATATGCCAATATACCATGTGGCAGGACTTTCAGGGGTCATATGACTAAGGACAGTTTTCCTCCAACTTAATCTTCTAAATTGACACGTGCCCAAAATACACAAGGATTCTCACGTATATTTTGGGCACATGTTAGTTTAATAGATGAGTTGGAGAAAGTTCCTCCAACCCTCATATGACTAATTGTAGCCACCCCATTAGTTGATACAGCAAAAGCACCATCACAAAAACTGAATAACAACAATCAAAACACATGCAAGTGATGCACACCACATTATGTTGATGAGAACAAAACTACCAACAGACATGCTATCAAGATGTATACTGACTAAAACTAGCCAAAGTTTTACAACTATGAAAGAGACACCCTGAAATACCAATAAAGAGAGCACCCTTTAGAGGTGATTGAATTTCAAAAGATTTACAGGAAAAGTGAGGGCATAATAGGGGAGAGGAATGAGACAAATATATCTGATGACTGCAAAATATCACCGCATTCAAAATGCATGACCCTCAGAAACCATTGAAGCTTCTCCACTCAATAGCTTATTGTCATGCCAAAGTTTTGCGAGTAGCATGACCCTAAAGATATTTCAGGTCAGGTTTGGATTAGCCTACTCCCTGATTCACCTATATAATTATTAATTCATTCTCAGAGTTGCTTTTTGCCCACAGTTTTTCCCCTTTGCCAAATTTGATCCAAAGAAGCATGTTATATAATGATATGTATCTCTTCATATTGTTGATTTACAGCTACCTGCCCATGTCAATCTCTTCATATTTGTATGCACTATATCTAATACGTTTTCCGACTTTGGCACTTAGTTTGCATGGTCAAAGTGGAATAAAGGCCAAAAATCTAGAAAAGATCATAGGGCATGACAACGGCATCACAAAGAGAAAGGCAATACATGGGCAAAGGACAGCTATGCTCTCCAGATTGTCTATTTCAATTAAAACAGCTAGAACACATACAAATATTGACCACTAAAACATAGGTGCTTGATACCTTAACTTAGAATTTAATTTTTTATAAAAAAAAAATTTAGTGAAAAAAAGGGGAAAAAAAAAAAAGAAAAAGAAAGAGGAAGAACTACAGTACACAGGAAGCAATGCAAATGGTTACTCTAAAAGTTACAAAGTTACAATCTAATGTTTCAGAGATCCAAACATTGTCCAATAAGACAAAGAGGAGCAGCCACCCATAATTGTACTAAATCTATGCTGACCAAAGGTGCATTTTCATCATAGTATTAAAATATCTGTCTTAGTTATTATCCACTGAACCCCAAAGACCCAAAGAGAGAACAGTAGAGGCCAAAAATATCTCTGCAACAAAGCAGTGCAGCAAATGATGGTCACCTATCTTGCCACTAACTTTATACAGAACACCAATCCACAAGTGCTGTATGGCAGTCTTAGTAGGTTCCCTAGTAAAAGCAAATACTGAACACAATGCCTACAGAGACCCACGCAATAAAACATCATAAGAATGCAGACATCTGACACACCATTCATCGCTAACCTCTAGCAAGTTTTATTCTCTCCTTCATAGGTGCAAATAGACCTGCCCAATCCAACATCATAAGAAAGTGGGCAGACATACTATTCCTCGTTAACCTCAAGCAAGTGTTATCCTCTCCTTCACTATATCCTGATCTGAATAGAAATAAATCAAAAAGAGAAGCAACCGATTCCAATTCGCAATGTCGAAACCATCTCACAAACTTGAGATTCCAGCACAGAGTCCCCTTGAAATACCTGGGTAAGAAGCAAACATGCATACTTATCCTCAGTAATAAGAAACAAATCAGGGAACAAGTTTCTTAAAGCAACCTCTCCACCACCATATGTCATACGGAAAACGAACCAGCTATGATTGTCAATTTCAAACATAATATATGCTATAATAAGTTGAAACCTCCAATTATGCTTTTCTGAAGGCCCAACCGTGAGATCCTCTCACCAAATCAGAAGATCACTAACCCCATATTTCCCCATTTACCTTTCATACCTCACTAACGATCTATGCATAAGCTAAGCTAATCCATCATCATTTCTCATACTTTAAAGGTCTCTACATTGTCTGTCAACATCTCTATGACAAGATTCAAAACCCTGCTTATACTAGCATGAAATAAAAGCAAACTTCTACTCAAGTATCACGTCTCCTGTAAGTGTATAAAAGAATACTCTAGGGTTATACCTCTGAGCCAGTTGAAAATCCATACCTATAGCCTCCAGTTGCAACTTTTGCAGCACATCGCCTGGTTCTTCAATGTTTAATGGTCTCTCTACATTTGACTCTGGAACCAGATCTGATGAACATGAAAAAACCAAGGTTGCTTAGGAAAAATGGAAATAAACAAAGTTGAATGATTAAAGTTCTGTGAGGAAATATGTTGGACATGAAAATTGTAGTAAAAGAGCAATGCGATGAGAACAGAGAAATGTGCAATCACCAATGCATTTCTGAGTTCCTCTAATCTGAGATGATTGTCAAAAGTCATATGGAAAACTAAACATCATAAAGAAGCATGAATACCAAGTGTTTTTCATGCCTAAATCATCAAAGGAAAAAGTAAGCAAAAAACAATTGTTTCATTGCCTATATTGCCTGTATATAAGAAACATTCATTTGAATAGCGAGGATGATGTCTAGTAATGCAAGGTGAGTATGAGATTGATTAAAATTTTAGAATTTGAGGTTCAAAACAATGCATTTGAAGAAAAAAAAAAAACAAAAAAAAGATAAACAAGTATAAGTACATCATGAAAGGAGAACAAAGGAGGGGTTAATGGCCAAGAGAATAAAAGAAAGTTTCCTGATGGAAAATAAAATTCTTCAATTTCACAGAAATCTTCCACAATTGAAAAGCCTATGAGCAACCTGTCTATGCAAGGAAGAGGGGGGAGGAAGGAGGAAGGAGGAAGGGAATTCTCTTCGTATAACATAGATACTGCATTATTATTTCTAATAGCCATCAACAAGAAGTTATCAATCTGTAATAAATTAAAAGCAACTAGAAATAAAAGAGTATGTCACCTATTAAAACAGTTGAACAACATAAGTAAATTAACATGAAATTAGACTAATGTAATTCTTACTTGGTTTTTCCTCAGAAGACACTGGCTTAGCACATGGGATTTCTGCACCATTCATATGAGCTCAAGTTAGTTCTCATCACCAAAACGAAAAACTCATATCATTCTTTGTTAATCAGTGGTTGTTTCATCTTGATAATTTATTAAGTCTCTTGAGCTTTACCGAGCAGCCTAGTAAAAGAAATCCCTCTTTCCCCCTTCTGATTAATGGTATTACATGCTCAAATCTATATAGCCTCTTAACTCGGCAGTGTTGGAATTCAGAATTTTCTTCATTACTATTGGCGTGTGGGCGCATTTTATCAATTGCATGCACATGATCACCCGAGTATCAAACAATGTAATATATTATTCCCTTATCCTTCTCTGCTTCCACTTATAGTTTCACAAATTGAGTCAGCCTTCTGAAACCTAACCATAATTTTTTTTTTTTGCAGACAACCCAAGAGGCAACTCAATGATCCAATCCAAGCCATCAAATGGGATTTTCTAATAGGAAAAAGTGGAGTGAACCCTATACAAGTCTGAGACTAAGAGATACAGAATCAAAAAAAATCAGAAACCTCCAGTTTCTATGATTTTCTACTGAGAAACCCCATGCCATCGTCATTTATTAAGAGATAAATAGTAGTCATAAAAAAGAAAAAAAGAAAAAAAGTGGCCTACCCTTATGCTTCTTGAAACAGACCAGTGAACAGCTGCAACCAGAACAAACAAGAAAGAGATAGTTATCAATGACATTTCAAATCCTTCTTCCAACAAAAACAAAAAACAACAACAAAAACAGGATTTTTGGTGTCTTAGTTTGGCTTACTAAGGTGTCAGACATGAGGGACACTTGTACTTGGACTGTGCTTCCTTGCATACTTGACACAGTCGAGGACCCATTTCACCGTTCCACTTCTACGTATCAAAAAATTCCTGAAGTAAACATTTTTCCCCACAAAAAACCAGATAATAACATGAAAATCAAAGTTTTTGCTAAAAAAAAGGAAATTTCCCTTGGGTTAAAAATACACAAAATATTCAAACAATAGGCTTTTTCAAAAAATAAAAAACCAAAATTACAGAGAGAGAGAGTTACAAATATAGCGGAGCTGGGACGTCCTCTCCACTCTGCTCTGGCCTCCAAGTTTCACCAATTCAATACACCTTCTAGGCTTCTAGTGACAAAAAAAGCCGTCTGGTCTGGTTAAGTCCCTACGCCAAAACGCGGCGTTTTGAGTTTTTTTTCCTTTTCTTCTTTATGAGATACATATGACGTGGCACAATCTTGACCGTCATCGCAAATTGAGCTTCACAATCTATATATATGTAACACACTCTAACCAGTTCGATCTCAACGCCACCACGCGCACCCTTTACCTCTCTCACACGCTCTCTTCCTCGATCGAACAGAACCAAAACCCATGGGTCAGGGAACTCCGGGGGGTCTGAACCGGCAGGGCCTACCGGGTGACAGGAAGAACGACGGCTCCGACAAGAAGGAGAAGAAGTTCGAGCCGGCGGCGCCGCCGGCCCGCGTGGGACGCAAACAGCGCAAGCAGAAGGGCCCGGAAGCTGCGGCTCGGCTGCCGACCGTGACGCCGTTGACGAAGTGCAAGCTCCGGCTGCTGAAGTTGGAGCGCGTGAAGGACTATCTGCTGATGGAGGAGGAGTTCGTGAGCAATCAGGAGCGTCTCAAGCCCCAGGAGGAGAAGGCCGAGGAGGACCGCTCCAAGGTCGACGATCTCAGAGGCTCGCCCATGAGCGTTGGGAATCTCGAGGAGCTCATCGATGAGAACCACGCCATCGTCTCCTCGTCCGTCGGCCCCGAGTATTACGTCGGGATCTTATCGTTTGTGGACAAGGACCAGCTCGAGCCCGGCTGCGCCATCTTGATGCATAATAAGGTGAATCGTGTTTGTGTTCAATTCGTTAGGAAAATCGGGTTTTGTTTTTGGTTTTAGCTCATGGTATCTTGATTTTCCCTTCGTTCAAGATTTTAACCACATCAGTGTTTAATTGGAATGGTGAAGTGGCGAAATCTGAACCATTTAATTTAGAATTAATGGTCATGATTTCTAGAACTTGACCCTGGAGTTACCTAAGAAATAGAGCATCTTGATGCTATGTTTGTTTGTTTAAGAGTTTGAGTCTATGTTGTTTTTGTTTTTGAAAAGTGTAATTGGAATATTTTACCAACAAAATGGAAATTGTAGATTGAGGTAAAGTGGGTTAGGATTAGAAATTTGGGTTAGGTTAGGGTTTGAGATTTTCTATGACTGTGTGCGCTTTTGTTTTCTGTTTGATTTAGTGAATAGGTTGTTATTGAGTTTAGCTAAGAATGGTTAATTTTGATGTTAAAGAGTTTGGGAGTGTGAGGGTTCTTGACGGGCAAATTTTGAAGGCAAAGCAGCCTATGGTTTTCGCATATGCGTGTAGGATAGGGTACTATTTTGGGTTTCGAATTTACTGATAGTGTCTAATAATACAAATGAAATCTCTGCATATTGATTGGATGTTATGGATCAGGTTGTTTGAGTGAGTGGGCCTGCTCTACTACTAGTGGAATATGTCAATTTTTGGATCATGTGGACTAGTACACACCAAAATTTACAATCTTTATTCGATGTATATTAGTAGTTGATACATGTTATGAATCCAGATGCAATAATTTATGGGCAACTGTTGAATCTGAGACAGCCAGAGCCTCAAGTTTGAGACTTTTAGATTGATTTTGGGCTTAGAGTAGCTCACTAAGTCTTGAACAGCTTAAAGTTTCTGGTCAAGTTGGGTTTTGTTTTGTTGATTACAAGTAATCTTTCCATTGGCAATTCACCGTTTTATCACTCTGGCATATAATGACATCTCTTCAATTTTTAACTCAAAAAAAGAAGGAAAAAAGACATTTTGATTTGCAATTGGGGAGTTTGATTGAGTCACTTTACCTTTGCTGCTTGGGATGGCTTCAGGTTCCCTATTGTTTTTGGATAGTTTAACTTATCTGGGTGCTTTAGTAGTTGGATGACATTTTGAATGTTTCTTAATATATCATGTTAAAAGTATGTATTGAAAACCGGGGCGACTAAGGAATTGAGGATTTTGGTTACCTATTTGAAGTGGCTCATTTCGTACTAGAAAAGCCCATGTATGAATAAGGATTAATTTGACTTCCCCACCTAGCTACTGTAGGTTGGGGGTAGGTCCTGGTGGAGAAGTTATAGATAACTTTTCATACTTTGTGTCTAGAGTACGTAAACTTTATTTTGTAATGACTTAAGGAAAACACTAGCCACATGTATGCTATCACACTAAAAAGAGTAACCAATTTGGGACTTATAACCCATGAGTGTCATTATAAATCATTCACTTTATGTGAGCTATTCATCTTCCTAAAGTGGCACCAGAGTGTTACAATCAACCCCCTTTAACCCCTGATGTCCTCATCAAAGCCACGTCATGCAGTGTTCCAATATCACATAGTGTTACTAGGTGGCTTTGATACCATTTGTAACGATCAAGGGAAAGCGCTAACCACATGTGCGCTATCAGCCCATAATGACTAATCAATTTAGAGCTTCCCAATAATCACTTATAATGCTCCGTTTAGCATCCATGAGTGGCTTTATAAATCACCCATTCTATGTAGGCTATTCATCTTTCCAAAGTGGGATCGGGATGTTAGAACATTCTTAGTGGCCTTAACATATTTTACTAGCTAATTTAACTAAAAAATCACTTTTTAGTATTTTAACCATCAACTTTTTTAAAGCACTCCTAATAGTATCAACAAATTAACTATCAACTATCACTATTTTATTTAAATATTTTTCTATTATTTCTAAACATTTATTTTTCATCTACATCTTCATCCTCATCAACCCCAAAACCCTCAAAATCCCAATCAAATTCTACTCCCAAGTTCTAAAACCAAGCCACCGAATCACCACAAACCAATCATAAAATACCTACAAAGATTTGTATATCACGGAAGAGAAACAAACAAAACTCGGCAAAACAAACAATCTTTTCCAGCAATTACAAACAAAAAAAAAAAAACTGTTTCACAAAGACCTCCATGGCCGTTGTCTACCGCCAACGAAGAGTCCGACGACCGGTCTCGGCTCCTCCGGGCCTTGTGAAAGTGCTAGAAACAGCAATCCCTAAGCTTCCGTAGCAAGATGAAGAGCGAGCTCCTCCTTAGGGTGTTGAGGAAAGTGCTTAGATGGTGGGCCCTTATTCTGGTTAGATGGGTCTCGGACGATGACAGCGTGGGAGAGGAAGGAAGAGGAAAAAGAAAAGAGGGAGAGAGAACTGTGCGTGGGGAAGAAAATTGAAAGGAAAAAAGAAAAAAAAATTGGTTAAGAGAGAGAAAATATTAATATTGTAATGATTTAATGAGTGTACAATACTCATCAAATTTGATGAGTACTGTATACTAATCAAATTTTTTTGGACATTCTGATGAGTCCACTAGAGGAAGGTTTTTAGCATTTTGGTTAAATTTACTCAACAAAATAGCCAAAAGGCCACTAGGAATGCTCTTACAAATTCCCTCTGCAGTATTAGGCTTTGGTGGTATTTATCATGCAATTCAATGTTTCTTTGGGAACTCACTTTGCATATATTTGACTAGAAACCTAAATACTTTGCTTGCAAACTTACATTGGACAACAAAAAAGTTTGATGGCGGTCTTTTTGGATGTGACAAGAAGTTCAAGGTCATAATGAGAAAATCTTAAATTTCTATAGATTAGTGAAAACTTCATGCACGCACACTCAAAAGGAATAGAAAAGAACAGTGAGGCCACAAACAGTCACTTTATTTGTGACAAGTTTTATGTCTCCATTAACCTTTTTTTAAAAAATAAAAAAAAATTGAAAAATTGATTTTACCTATTATTGTTGCACATTTTGGTTTGCGCCTCTAGATATTTTTCCAAATATTGAAGTCTGAGTTCTCAGGAGATTGTTCAAGAGTATGCTTTTACACTGCCAGTAAAGTTTGATGAATTGATCCTCTTGTCGCTCTCTCTGTTGGCCCGAAAAATTAAAAATTATTTGATTAATTGTGTCATTTTTTATATGTATTCGTTTTCCTTGAAGTAGTTCTTTTGCCATTAGATAAGTAAGAAATATTTTAACCTTACATTATCATGGTCCCTCTCAGGTTCTTTCTGTGGTTGGGCTTCTTCAAGATGAAGTTGATCCAATGGTGTCTGTAATGAAGGTTGAGAAGGCTCCTCTAGAATCATATGCTGACATAGGTGGTTTAGATGCCCAGATACAGGAGATTAAAGAGGCAGTTGAACTCCCTCTAACGCATCCTGAACTATATGAAGACATCGGTATCAAACCTCCTAAGGGGGTCATATTGTACGGAGAACCTGGAACAGGCAAGACCTTGCTTGCCAAGGTGCGTACTTGTGTTTCCTCTTGCTGAATGCAACTCTTTTTCCATTTCAGTATATATTCTGTTTCCTTCTCTTTGTTTGTAAAGTGGAATGTGGTCCAATATAACAGCATTAAAAATAGTAAAACACCTCTTGCTTGGCATATGGAATATGAACTAATTGGTTTTTGTAGCATCCAGTTTAGGAGGTTTCTTATGATTGTTCGCATGACTGGATCATTGAAGTAAATAATGTCTAAGAAATATGTGTTGTTGTCTGGGCTCTCTATATCTACAAACTCTTTTACCCTTGCTGTAGGTTTCTGCATCAATTAGCTGTGTGTTATTCTAAAGAAGTTGTCTCTTACTAGTTTCCATATCTGCATGGTTACAGTGCAAAAGTAACACATGCATGTGCGCACATGTATTCACACAGACGCACATGCCATATGAACATGACTTCTGCTTTTCAACGGCCTATTACTGATTGTCTTATGGTACATATTCACTAACTAAAGCTAATCATACTAGAATCTTTACAATCTGTTAATTCTTTTAGAAAGTGTAAAGTACGGTGTTGTGTTTTGGGTAATGCCGAGGTGTTTGTCTCAATGAAAAACTGTTGTAGTTTCTTAGTTGAAAACCTGAGATGAACAATTTGTATAACATATCTGAGAACAGTGAAGAAGAAATGCAGAAAAGTCACTTTCCACTGTAAAAAATGCCAAATCTTTTAAGTTTTAACTGCATGGTTAAGTGGATCCCTTTATAATTGAAGTAGCCTTAATTTAGAACATTTCTTGTCAAAGCTGCTTAGATCTTGAATCATGATCCTTTTATTATCCATATTCTCTTGGGTGAGATTTAGTACCAAAAGAAGAGAGGAAAAGGAAAAGTAGAAAAGTTGGCACTTTCCGTTTTATTTTGTATTAATAGAATTTATTTATCTGGGAAAAAAGAAAACATAAATTATTTCTTTACGCCAAAATGCTAAGTGCATGATGCATTGATTTTTCCCATAATATGTTACACTTTTATGATGTTGAAGGAGAGATTTTGGATCCAGGCTAGAAGCAGTTCTGATCCTCTTCTGTTTCAGGGTTTAACCGCCTCTCTCTCTCTCTCTCTCTCTCTCTCTCTCTTGCTGAGTAGTGACTGGATTGAAAGGCCCAAATTTCCCTTCTTTTCCCCCTCTCAGTATTACCCTCATGTGTATGTGTCTCATGAAGCAAAAGCTTCATCTTTTTTTTGCCTCAGCAATGTCCCTTCTTGATATGTTTGGTAATCCAGAAAACGATGAAATCATTAATCCTTAGTAGAATGCATTGTTTGATGATATTTCTATACCATAAATGATGAAAATCATTAATATCTGATAGAAGACCAGATAACATGTTTGCACGCAAAGCATATGGTAGGTGAAGTTAGTTATGAGTGCAATTTTATATGCGCACTGGACATAAATACAGGCACCTTATATGACACAGCTTGCTTGGTATGATGCTCATATAGGACAATTGGAGTAAATATTTCAATCCGTGTGTCATTTTAAATATATGTGTAGTATGTGCCTGAAATGGTTGCACCAGTGCAATTATGAGCATTCATTTGATCTGTTCCCCCTGCATAGTAGCTTGCTATGGCATTTCTTGTAATGGATTACTGTTGTACCTTCATGCTTAGTTTGAATAGCTGCTTTGTTAAAGTAGTTTTAGCTTGTAAGCTTATTTCTTCTGTTTTTAGGCCGTGGCAAACTCAACATCAGCAACTTTCTTGCGTGTTGTTGGTAGTGAATTGATTCAAAAATACTTGGGTGATGGTCCAAAATTGGTGAGGGAACTCTTCCGAGTAGCTGATGATCTCTCACCTTCAATTGTCTTCATTGATGAAATTGATGCAGTTGGTACGAAGAGGTAAGTGTATGAACATTAATGGGATAACAGTTTTAATGGTGTGTTTTTGATCAATATGCTGCCCTCACAGGTATGATGCCCACTCAGGTGGAGAACGTGAAATTCAAAGGACTATGTTGGAGTTGCTTAACCAGTTGGATGGTTTTGATTCAAGAGGAGATGTGAAAGTGATTCTTGCAACCAACAGGATTGAAAGTCTTGACCCAGCCTTACTTCGACCCGGCCGAATAGATAGAAAAATTGAATTCCCTCTTCCTGATATCAAGACGAGGAGGCGCATTTTCCAGGTACACTTGGCGTGTGAAAGCTACAACACTTTGAATATCTTTTCGCTTATTCTTTCTGATAATTGAATCTGCCATGTATTCTTCGTTACTTGTTTAACCAAATATTTATTTCTGGGTTGCAGATACACACATCAAGGATGACATTGTCTGATGATGTCAACTTAGAAGAATTTGTTATGACCAAGGATGAGTTATCTGGAGCTGATATTAAGGCAATTTGTACTGAAGCTGGCTTGCTTGCTTTAAGGGAACGCCGTATGAAGGTGAATTATGCTTCAATTCTTTATATGATTTTTGGCAGCTCCTTTCACTTATAACCAAGCATTTTGAGAGTGTCCTTTCACTTATAACAAGACGCAAGTTGGGAGTGTCACATCAGTAAGTAGGATGCGTGGCACCCCCATCTTGCTTCTGGTGCTCAGAGGCACAAAACACAAATTAAAGCCTTTGAGGATCCCATAACATTTTTCTGAAGTGATGGTGGTTGAGAGTTTACTTCTAAACAGCTTTAATTAGTATTATGTGCAACATGGAATTCAAAGGGCCTCTGCCTTTCCATTGATTCGATAGATAGAAAGGGGAGGACAGGGCGGTAGACTTTGATTTTTTCATGTTGTCAAAGAGTTGAACATCTCTCTCTCTATCTAATTTAGCAACTTAGTAATGGGAGCTGTTGATTTTCTGTTTTCCTGTGGAAGGGAAGATACATGCCAAATGGAGCATAATAATGCATCGATAAAATTTAGATTATGTCTTCTTTTAATTTAAAACTTGTGCTGTGCTGTTATCATTTTGTTCAAGGCAACTTAAGTGCTTTAGGGCCTGTTTGGGATTACGTTAGAGAGCTTAAAAAGTACTTTTAGTACCTAAAAAGCTATGCGAAACAAAAAGCTGGCATGTTTGGTAAAAAATTTCAAAAGCACTTCTTTGACTTTTTACTCTAAAAATGGTCCAAACGTACTTTTGGAAAAAGCTTAAAAATAAAATTTTTGCTAAAAAGTTCTTTTTAACTTTAAAAGCTCTATTTCTCAACGCAATCCCAAACAGGCTCTTAGTGTTAAGCTTACCATCCATGAAAAAAAAACAGAAGGTTGTATTCATGTTATTTTAAGGTCTCATGTAAATTATGTAATATATGCATGTTTTCTGGAGTTGGTAAATGAACAGGCTGGCTTAACCTAATGTTCAACTTCTAATTATGTGCTTCAGGTTACACATACGGATGTCAAGAAGGCAAAGGAGAAGGTGATGTTCAAAAAGAAAGAAGGGGTGCCAGAAGGACTCTACATGTGAAGAGATCATCCTTCATGGGCTTCAATGTATTTATTTTGCTTGTATTTTGGATTTGAAACTCATTTTGATTTGTAGTCTCCTTGTTTGAATTTCTATATATATATATTGAACTCAGACGATTAACATCCTTTTTCAGAGATTGAGGTTCTCATTTAATTGCTTCATTTTATTGTTAATGGTTCAGGGTTGGTGCTTCCAAATGCTAAGGTGGCATCAGATAACCTTTAGAAACTGATAATTTATCTTGAATATGTTCTGTCTTTTCATCCCCCATCTGTTGAAAAGTAGAAAAATATCAATGCTGTGAAATTAAATTAAATTACTTAGAAGCAATAACATTTTTGAAACAAATTCGTCTCTATCCTCAAGCTTTTGTTCAATATTTTGGTGTGCACAATCCATTTCAGTTTCCAATATGAGTTAACTGTACGTCTTGGATTTTCACCATGAACAATGAATGTCCTAATGGAGGGAGGATAACGAATCTAAAGGCAGTGGAGTCACTTTTAGTACTTCAAGTTTAGTAATTAATTTCTTTCTTTAAATTTAGAAAAAGAAAAAAACTAATATACTCGATACATTTATTGTTAAGCAGTGAAATGCTATTTCATAGAATTTATAGCTCCAAAAACTCATTAAATGACTCAGTCCCTTATGGGTTACTTCATATCATCTTGTCCATGTGGCAAAGGCAGTCTTTACTATTGTAACAGGAAAATTAATGCCTATGTGGTCCTGTTTAAGGGGCCACCTAAAAGGATTCTCACTTTTATGGTTAAAATTAGATTTTACAGCTTTTATTGGTGTATATACTATTTATATTGTTATGTCATTTAAAATTTTGGAATAATTTCGCTTCTCTTTTAAATTGTTTCCTCTTTTGCAATGTTCCTTTAAAATTTAAAGTCTCTCAATTTAGTGTATCGAAATTTCAATTAGTTATAATGTTTCACATCCGTTAGGATTTTCAGTAAAATCCTTTCAAAATACCCTTATTTATTTATTTTTTTCTAAAAAAAATATAAATTTGTTTTTTAAAGATTTAGACATGGGTATTTTTGCAAATTTCGTAAAATTCTGACTAACATTTAAATTCTTGCAAATTTTTTTCCCTAAAAAAATGAGAGGTACTTTAGAAATTTTGACACCCTTATATTAAGATTTAACGGAAAATCTTATTAGAGTAAGGACATTACAACTAATTAGAACTTTGATACACCAAAATTAAGAGAATTTAAATTTTTGGAGGACATTGCAAAAGATGTGACAATTCAGAGGGTAAGTAAAGTTATCCTTTAAATTTTTAAATATTATTGTACCATATACATCGTTAAATAATGTAAATTTTAATATGAAACATAAAATAGTTCCTCTCCCTCTACTTGAAATGAAGCGAATCCTATTCCGCATTTAACCTAACATTTCGTCTAAATTATTGTTTCTAACATTTTTTTTCTTGTCAGAAAACTGCATGTCTTTTGCAACAGCTTTAATACATTGCTTGTACTAGAATTCTGATTGTATGTAGTCCATAAAACTCGAAAAGTCCATTCATATTAAGATGAACCTTAGGCTACCCATGGTTTTGAGATATATGGACATGTTTGAGCCTCTCTCCACTTTTATTTTCCCTTTCATATATAGCAATTATATTCGCTATGAGAAAAAAAAAAAAAAAAAAAACCTTCAAGTTTGATTAATGCCATCAAACGACATCGTAGAATCAGCCTCACTACATACTTTTTTTGGCCAAGAAGAAGAAAAAGTAGAGGATTTGAGAGGGAGATCGATGTAGAGCGAAGAAAATTAACAATGGGAGAAAGTGCTTAATTAATTTTCATCTTATTTATTGAAGAACATTAACACAAAGTTGTGTTTGTCATGGTTCCCAATTATATTGGAAGCGATATTCATTATGCTCAGAATTGAACAAGTAAATTCCATCCTCTTTACCCATCCACCGGCAATTTGAATCGCCACAGTTGTTATCGAGAAACTCGTCATCAACCCGAAACACATCAACGTGACGATGTCCACCCACCCACCACATGTCGCAAAAGTAGAGTGTGGTGCCCCAATAGTTGATTCGAAAGTGCCATTGGAACTCTCCAATGACAGAGATTTTTTGGAGGCCAAGATCATCGTCTTTGGACTTACAATGGGTTTCTAGCGTCTGATTCATGAACCCATTGATAACATGAACGTGAAACTTCCTGTTGACTGATGAGTTGGTAATTAATGGCTGACTCATGCACAGAGCTAAGACAAATAACAGTGATAAACTGAGAGAAGAGCTCATTTTTTTTGTGGCTTGGTTCAAATTTTTTGAAATGATTCAAATGCTACTTATCCTTTAAATAGCCAAACAAGATATGAAATCTTCATTAATTATACAAGTTCACATATGGAGGAGAAAAAAGTTCTTATGTGGCAAAGCTAAATAATGTCACACTCTGAGGCCAGGCCGGTTAATAGCCAGCAAACAATTACACATACTATTAATTTCCCGCTATCTTTGACCTCGCTGTTGCCTGTGAAGGGTCAATTAATATATATACTTATTATTGTCCGGGTTGCCATTTGTGAACAAGCTCGTCACGTTTTTGTGGGACGTTTCGCAAGTAAATTCCATCATTTTTTGCAGTCCAAATGCAATCGCTGGAGTCGCATCTATAAGAAAGCCAATCACCATAGGAGGGCCAAAACACATTGAATGATGCATGAGCCTTATAAATGTCCTTGCGCATGTAGCACCAGAAAAGCGTTGTCCCCCAGTAGTTTGTTTTGAAACCCCAAGAGAATTCTGACCCGACCCGAATATCGTGCTTCCCCAGATCGTCGTCTTTGGACTTGCAATGAATGAACAACCTATGTCCGCGGCTCATTTTATTCACAATCCGCACGTGCCATTCTTGTAGTGGACTTCCCTTTATGACCTGAGATGAGGGGGAGATCATGGCTAAGGCCAAAACAAGTAAGAAAAACATTAACCCCGCCGGCCTATGAGTACTAATTGTCATTGTTTGTGTATATAAAATATAGCAATTAGAGAGGAAAAAGAGAATACAGAAGAAATTATATATATTCTTGTTTTGTTTGTGTGTGTTTATTGTGCAGCTATAAGGGGGTATTTATAAAACAAAGTTAAAGAATAGAATTAAGTGATTTTACTGATTTCTTGTTGGTGGGAATTCCTTTCTTGTTTTGGAGGTTAGTGAGGTTTTTCGATTCCTTTTTGGTTTCCACCATATATATAAGCACTTTCATTAATACGGCCCACACGTTATAGGACTTATAAACTATTTGTTTGGTTTAGCGGTTTTCCCAAAAAAAATAAAAAAGCAAAACAAAAAACGTGGGGTTTAAAAATAGTGATTATAAAACACATGCAACTAGGAAGCATAGAAGACGCCAAGATCAACATATTATAAACGGAAAAAATGTTTGTGTTTTTTTTTTTGAATTGAAAGGGCCACTTCTCACTGATAAATCATTTAATTACAACGCTCCTTAGCGACAATGTGCAAAATACGTACAATCCGGAATAGCATCCTTTAGAAGAAGTTCCTCCTCATAGTACAGAGCTAATTTTGCAAGGGAGTGAGCCACACCATTGCACTGTCTGCCAACATGAACAACCTGCCAATATGGGATTCCTGCTAAAAAGCCACGTGTTTTCTTAGTTATATGACCGTATGTACTCCAATGGGTGCCTTCATTATTCAATGCCCGAACAATTTGGAGTGCGTCTCCTTCCAGGATCACCCTCTGCAGACCTAACTCATGGTAGAGAGTAACCGCATGCTTGGCTGCTTGGGCTTTAGCAATATCCGGTGCATATATGTAACCTTTTGGGGCAGATAAAGATGCAATGACCACTCCCAAGCTATTACGGACAAACAACCCCAATACCGATCTTGCATGTCGCCCTATCCACTGCCGCATCCCAGTTTATTTTGAAAAAACCATGTGGAGGAGGTAGCCATCGAGAACTGGTAGGAATAGGTGCTGTGATAGGAGGTATCAAACATGAATTTACTTGGTGAAACAGCTGAATGAATTCTTCGGCTGATTGTATAATAGATAAAGGAGATTGAATCGGCTTCCTGAAGACAATCGCATTCCTATGGAGAAGAATTACAATGGACCCCCTCTGTCCCCAATGTGGAGTTGAGAAGGAGACTACGGGTCATGCGTTATGGTCATGCCCGACTGCAAAGGTTATATGGTCTCTGTGTAGTCATAAAATCTAGAAACGGAGTGTGTGTGTGTGTGTAATTAATGTTATTTAGTAGACTGTTATATATATATATATATATATGCGAGTGTCATACAACTTGATGATGCAATAGTGAAAATTTGCTTTTATTATCAACATTTGTAAAAAAAAATACAAAAAACTATGGCCAATTTTTACTCTCAGATCATTTCAATAATATAGGAATCGTCATCTTAATTGTATAGCAATCATATAGTATTTTCCCATGTTTTAATTTATATATATATAACGAGGAGATAATTTTTCTAGATGGGAGAAGTCTATTCAATTTTTCTTACTCCTAATTTTAAAGGCAAAACTAAGGCCTTTGGGATTAGGGTTGACAATTTTTGACACGACCTGTGAACTCGACATAAACTTAACACGAAATTAAAAAGTCAAAGTTGAGGAGTCTGACCCGTTTAATTAAATGGGTTGGATTAAAGTTGACCTATATAGTCTTAAATATATACATGCTTCAACATGACCCGAACTAGCCAACACACAACATAATGCCATTAATTATAGCAGACAATTTTTGACATGATTCACGAACTCGACACGAATCAATACAAAATTAAAGTATTAGGGTTGAGATTGAGGTTTGACCCGTTTAATTAAATAGGTTAGGTTATGATTGACCTATATTGTCTTATACTCAAGCCTCGACCAGAACCTAAACCTGCACACGAATTACATGAATTGCCACCCCTATTTGGGACTTTTTTTGTCTATAAAGGAGGAGAGAGGAGATCAGATCGAGGAACCAAAAACGAAAACTAATTAAAATGAAAAGAAAAGATAAAAAGAAGACTACTGCCAAAGGAAAAGAAAAATTTGTTTACATTTTATTTTATTTGTTACATTAATATTAATTAATTAGCTCTTACATTATTTCATAAAAAAACTGATGATGAGCACACTTACGCACCATCATATTTCCCATTTGTGACTAAACTCATCACGGTTTTCTGGAACAATTTTTAAGTAAATTCCATCATCTTTTGCAATCCAAATACAATTATTCCAGTTGCATCGATAAGAAAGCCACTTATTCTGTTTCTCGATCCAAAAAACATCCAATGTCGCATGAGTATTGTCGTCCTTTCGCATGTAACACCAGTAAAGCGTCGTCTCAAAAACGTTTTCTCTGAAACTCCATGAGAAATCATCCCCAACTTCAACATGGTGCATGCCAAGATCATTGTCTTTGGACTTGCAATGAAGGAACAACTGGCCGCGGCTCAACCCATTAACAACGTGCACGTGCCATTTTCTAAGTGGAAATCCCACGTTGACTGTTTCCTGAGATGAACGGCTCACGGCTAACGCCAAAACAAGTAAGAAAATTACCATTAAGCTGCTGTGAGTAGTACTCCTCATTGTTTTCGCTGTAAATTGCTCAGAAAAAAAAAATAAATAAACGATGCTCTAAAATTTTTTCTACAAGGGGGGGTATTTATACAACAAATTCAAAGAAGAAAATCCCATGCATGCCATGATTTACAAATTTGTAGGTGGTGGGAATTCCTTTTTTGTTCTGATGCAGAGAATGAAGTTTCAACACTTTCTTTAACACTCCCCCTCAAAGTTATAGGCAATATTTAAGGGATAATTTCTACATTATTGTTACATCAAACTTACAATGTATTATGATTAATACATTAAGTTGATATGCTCTGTCATATGGTTTTGTTGGAAGTTGATAAGGTGTGAATTTGGTATTTAATTTAATGAGGTTTATTACTCCACCCATAGATGAATAATTAATTAATTGGTTTTTTTTAATCTTTTTCGCTACTTTTCCATTTTTGTGAAGGGTGCATTTACTCCATTTTCCCGCATTCGATGGTGAGGATCTAATGTGGGAAAATGGAGTAAATGCACCCTTCACACAAATGGAAAAATAGAGAGAAAGAGTTTAAAAACAAATATTACGACAATTAAGCTAGTTCCTTTAAAAGACGACGTCGGTTTTAAAATCCATGCCAATTAATTTTCATGGTCCATTTTTTAACAGCTGATATCTTGTTATTTTATTTTACAGCACCGAGGCCGGATCTTTCAAATTGAACATGAAAGTTCGAGTGTTTTTTTTTTAAAAAAAAAAATTTAGGATAGAGTATGACTCACCGGTAAATTTTCAGAAGCTTTACGGGTCGGTGGTCGCCGTTGAAGGAGAAACCGGCGCAGAGGGAAATGAAAAACATTTTGAGACTGCGAAGAATAACGACGTCGTTCTAATGTTGATATAAAGTAATTAATCCATACTTCCTTGTAACAAATAGAAGGTCTGAATTTCAATTTTTTTGATAATTAAAAGTCTGAATTTTAGTTTGTGACAAAATTTTGTTAATTTTTTCATCAAAGTTATAAGGAAAGACTTATATCCACGTCAATTGATAAAAAAAAATGTTTGGTGTCCATCTCAGTTCATCTTTGATATATATATATAATATATATATATTTTTTTTTTAACAAAGATCAAACATGGATAAAAATATGAACACCAAAAATTGCTCTTAATAAAAACATATTATGTGTATCCAAATCCACGTCAGAATTAGAAAAAAAAATCCACGTCACAATCTCATATATATCCACAATTATGTTAATTTTTTTTTTTTTTTTAAAACAAAGGAAGTTACTGAAAATGAGTGGTGAAGGATACGTACCCGTAAATGTTATAAGAATCTAAGATTTAAAAGTCAGATATACGTACCCAACAAGATAGAATCTATGGATCCCGCCCCCGCCCCCAACAAAGAAAAAAGAAAAAGAAATTGAAATTGCTCTCATAAGATCTCTAGCTTTAAACGTACTGAAGTTGGCTTGTGTGATTAAGAGCACATTTCGCTTACCAAACGTACATCTTTATGATAATCAAATCTGCATGCGTGCCATGTTTTCTCAATATGTGATTAACCAAATCTGGATTTCTGGATTGCAGAAACACACATCAAGGATGACTTTGGCTGACCATGTCGATCGACGATCGACGATCAACGATCAACATATATACAGAATTGTTATAAAGGCATGCAATTTCTACTGAAGTTGGCAATTGCTTGCTTTAAGGGAACGATGTGCGGTACATATGAAGGGATCGATGTCAGAATTAAGGAGATCATCGATCGTATATGCATGCATGTGCTTCAAAGTATTTATTATCTTGAATTTTAGATTTGAAGCTTATTTTGATTTGTAGTCCCTGGGTTTAAGCTTTTTTATTTTTTATTTTTAATTTTTAAAGATATAAATTAAATAATTAAATTCATTTATTCTTATAAGTCATGAATTCAAACCATATCTCCGTTATTTATTTTTCATTTGATCAACTAAATATTTCACATGTTGGACGTCATCTATTAAGGATGAGTTTGAGTTTACACATGATGAAAAATATTAGAATATAATTAAAATATTAAATTCATTTCTTTCTTACTACTTAAGTTAATTTTGAGATAAGTAATGATTAATATTTATTCTCTTTAGGTCAAAAAGCAAAAATATCCATATTAAATTAAATTAAAAGCAATGACATCGTGAAAACAAATTGGTCTCCATCCTCGAGCTATTGTTCAATAATATTTTGCGACAGCTGTGAGCATTTCATTTCAGTTTCCAATACGAAGTTACTCTTTGTCTTGGATTTTCACCATGAACAATGAACGTCGCCCGGATGGAAGAGTTTAAAGCAATGGAGTCACTTTTAATACTTCGATATTTATATTAGTAATAATTAACCTTTTCATTTTATATTATATATATATATATATATATATAAATGAAGGTAATTAATTACTAATTAATATCGAAGTATTAAAAGTGACTCCATTGCCTTTAAACTCTTCCATCCGGGCGACGTATATATATCACATTATTTCCTAAGAATTAATGATCATGATCGATGATCTTCATCAGTAGTATTTAGCATCCCGGCCGGTTCCCAATTGTGAATAAACTCAGCAAAGCCATCAGCGACGTTATACAAGTAAATTCCATCATCGTGTGCAATCCACTTGCAATAGGCCAAGATGCATCTGTGAGAAAGCCACGCATGTTTTCTCTCCGGCCAAAACACAGCGAATTTTGCATGAGCCTTGTCAATGTCCTTGCGCATGTGGCACCAGTAAAGCGTTGACGCAAACAAGTTTTGTCTGAAACCCCATGAGAATTCACTCCCGGCCGCAAGACGGCGCATGCCCAGATCATTGTCTTTCGACTTGCAATGAAAAGACAACGTATAATTTCCGTCGCTCAATCCATTCACAATGCGCACGTAAAATTTCACAAATGGAAAATTTAGAATTCCAAGCCGAAATGAGTGGCTCGTGCCGGCTAACGCCAAAAACAATTACAAAAATTAACACTAAGCTACTGCGAGCCGTCGACATTGTTTTAGAAAATTAAAAAAGAAAAAAAAAAGTGTTGGTCTTATATATGGTTTAATATTATTCAAAACAACATAGCGCGATGGAAAAGAGAATACAGAAGAAATTGTTTTTTGTTTTGTGTGTCGATCTTCTATATATATTGTGCATCTATAAGGGGTATTTCTACAACAAATTCAAAGAACAAAATTTAGAGATTGGTGCATGGGAAATCCTAGCCTTTCTTGTTTTGGAGGTTATTCAGAGGTTGATGGGATTTTTTTTTTCAGTTCCACCATATGAGCACTTTCTTAATATATACCCCGATCCCCTCAAGTTCTAGGACACATTAATTAGCAAAATTCGTTTGATTTAACAGTTTTAAAACGTGCGATTTTCAATTTCAAAATTAAGTTAATTAATGAAACTTGATTCTAAAAAAACACAAAACAAGGGATTAATCTCTATAGACAAACAATATTCTAATTCTAATAGCTAGATCGAGAGGTTGTTACTAGTTATACAAATGTAGCATGGCGTGTACGTCATTCTCTTTTCATGAGTTTCCCATATGTAACGAAGGATGGGTAGACTTTATTAAGAGCACCTTAAAAATATGCATTAAATTGAAGAGAGAAGTTATGATAGGACAATCGAATCCGTCTTGATAGGATTTCATCTATGTTTAAGAGATATGTAGGAAATAAAAAAAAAAATAATTTAAAGGTTTTTTTTTTTTTTAAAAAGATCGGTTCTTTAATTTTGCCCATATATATAAACTGGTATCATTATTCAAATTCAAGTGATCAGTAGTAATTATATAGGAAAATAATTTAATTGACTCCACTAATTTGTACAAAATTTAGAAGATATCTATCTCCAGTACTATTTACTGATCGAATTTTAGATACCCAAACAATACTATATAGATAGCTATTTATAATCTATAATAAATAAAATTTTTCAAAGAGAGGGAAGGGCCATGGTCAATACAGGCCATCCCCTCCCTCCGTACGTATTTGAGCCTACACAAACAAAGCCTACAAGACGATGCTAAAAAACGCAAGCAAACCTAAAAAAATTGTATCAGAAAAACTCTAAGATCCAGCTAAAAAATTATTAAGGAAAGAATCACGAAAATCCCTTTAAAATATTTGACTTTAGATCTAACCCAAAATAAAATATCAGAAAAAAAGAAAAGAAAAAAAAAAGAAGGCCTTGTACTAGCAACAATATGTAACCCATATATAACCATCAAGCAAATAACCTCTGCCCACCTTGATCTCTTTCCATTTTTCCTACTTATATATATGTATATATATAAAAGCAAATAACCTCTCACTTTGATTTTGGTTAGGAAGTTTGTAAAGAGAAATGTGAGATATTATAATTTTATTCAACATTTATTGATCAACAAGGCTAATATGACACTTCCAAATAATCCTTAGATTAATCATTGTTAAATAATAATAATAAAAAAAAAGATCCAATGGATAATTTGGAGTGCACATCAATATTGTTGGACAATTGTATGATGTATAAAATTATGGGAAAAATCAAAATTAGTATATATATGATTTCAATTTAATTAATTCTTGGACTTTCCATTTTGATGATTATATCCTTAGGTTTTTCTCTAATTTCAATTAGGTGATTTCTTCGTCAACTTAATGTCCAATTAATTAATAGTATGTCATATCAGACCAATCAATTAATTAGTAGCACATGACTTTCGTTTGACCTATTATGTAACCACTATAGGTGTCATGGTCACATGTCATTAATTAATTAGTCTGACATGACATACCATTAATTAATTGGACGGTAAGTTAATAAAAAGACCTATTTGATATAAGAAAAAACAAAAAAACAAAAATTTTTGAAGGACCTAATTATCTAAATTGAAAACTCAAAAACTAAATTAAAATAACATAAAAATCTAACAACTAAAGTTATTTTTTACCAAAATATTAGTACGTAGCATTAGTCAATTGTAAATGCAACTTGTGTTGTACATTATTGGCTCTGTACGCGAGAGAGTGTGTGTGGTCAGCAACTGACAGAGCTAGCGGATCGATTTGAAAAGCTTTTTGAGGGCCTATATATATATATATATAGATATGAGTAATTATATATATTACGTTTGACCAAACAAATAAATGCAAAACCTAACAGCTAAGCTTTGGAGTCAGAAGTAGCAGATGAGTTGGTGGCATCTCTTTACTACATATCACTGATTCGATTCATCACTCAATCGAGCTGCCTGTGCCGGAGCTACTAAATTCGACATGTAGTCCGGTGGGTCACCTTATTAATGCTATTCTCACCAGACCTAATAAATCTATCACGCTCCACGCGTTTGATCTTAACTTGCATTGTTATCGGAGGTCATAAATTTTGTCAGGTGAGAGAGAGAGAGAGAGAGAGAGAGTTCCATGTGTTTTCCCTGACGTTAATTGTAGAAATTAAGCTGTGGGGTCTTGCAGGCTAGCTTGGTGCTCTACATGATGCCATTATCACTGAGGGTGATCGTAGCATCAGTCTCCTAACCTAGTGGAATTTGTGGTGGTCCAATATTATTGGACCATAACCTGACCAAATCCGGCCAAAAAAGTAGAGACACAAAATACAATGAAATTAATACCTTAAACCAACGATCTTTAGCTAGGTTGGTTGAATTCATGTCTTGTTTCTTGCCGACGGTTTCAGTTTTGGGTTGATGGAAGGTGTAACCATGATTTATTTACTTAAACATATTTGTATATATATATGGAGCTGGCTATCCAAGATCAACACAAGATGAATAAGAATATTTTAACTTTGAAACTCAAAATAATTTTGTATAGGCATGTTAACTTTAAGATCAAGATCTTAAGGAGTTGACTCAAATGCTAAGGGTTTTGGTCTTTGTGGCATTTTTATCAAGTTTAAGATTTAAATCTCCTTAGGTGCAAATAAATCTTTAGGACCATACCCGCCGGCGAAGTTAGAGTCTTATTCGATTTGTGTGCATGAGGAACTTTGTACGAATTCGAAGTTTGCTTGATAGAGATGGGTGCATGAAGTGATCCCATCTTGAAAGGGTTCCCCATCGTCAAGATCTCTCTCTCATTTCTAAGCTTATGGTTCCATGGCATGGTTAGGGTTAGAGATTTGCAATATATATATAGACGATTAATTGTTTGATAAAATTAAAGGTTCTTTGAGTTTTTTCCTTTCAACATATATTAGATCGATCTGATGTGCCAAGTCATGGACCAATAAAAACTGAATCACAATCTTAACTTCAAGCTGTATCTGGCTGCTGCACCATCTGGTTCGACTTTCCGTTCACTGAGATAAAGAATCTATGAAAATGACTACTAATTGTTACAAAATGAGCTTACCATTATACCGGAAAGTCTGTGAGAACTTAAGATATCATAATTTGGTTTTTCTTTCTTAAATTGATTTTCTACCAAAAATTATCAAATAGTTTACAAAAACATCTCAGATTACTGATTGGCGAGCATACAAATACCTAGTATATTTATTGATGAATAAAAGTATTTATTACCCAAGTGAAAACATTGGATCATGATTCTAATTAGTAATTCGAACAACAAATATAAAGAGCTCTAAAGAAACTCAAATGCTATGAGTATTGACGGTGATCGAGTTGTCCCAAACTTGTTCGGATATGTGTGATTATCTCTTATATTTACTATTTAAATTTCTAACAATCAAAGCAACCAAATTACTAAAAATCTAGCTCCAAAACATCTCCCAACAATTTAGGTTTATAATTAGACCTTTCCCCAGAATTGTGGTGGACCATATATTTTGGTGGTCCGAGAAGAAAACTTCCAAGTCTTTATGTAAGACATTGCATTAACACATGTACCCTTTAAGATATTTCACCATTAAACTCTTTCTTTTTCTCTCTCTCTCTTTTTCCTGTGGGGCTTCCACTGAGCTACATTTTTCAATTTTCAAGCTCTAATCGTTAGGCAGGAAAGGAGTGGGACTTGGTTGACCGGTAGTCCCTATCAAGTATATGAAAAAGGATCTCTCCATTTCCTTTCTCTTCATTTTCAGCCGGTTTAACTTAAATGAGTGATAGAATTGTAATTTTAAAATTACAACTCTACCACTCATTTAAGCCTAATCGACTGCTCTCTAGGAAAAGTCTACATACCCCCCTCAAACTACCACCCAATTGATAATGTCCCCCTCAAACTTTCAATTGTGACAATGTCCCCCCCAAACTACCAAACAAATGACAATGCCCCCTAAGGACGAAAATACCCTTAATAAAAAAATTTCTTTAAAAAAAAACTAAAACTAAAAATTAAAAAAAAAAAAAACACAACATTCATAAGGGCTAGAAAAAGACTAAAGCTAAAATTAAAAAATAAAAAACAAAAACCAAAAAAAATTATTATTTATTTTTAAAAAAAAAAAAAACTACAAACCAATTGGACAAATTCAAGAATACAAAAAAAAATTATAAACATTTTCGTTTAAAAAAATTATAATTATTTTTTAAAAAAATTATATTTATTATTATTTTCGAATTCATAAGGATTAGAAAAACTAAAACTAAACTATAAAAAAAATAAAAAAAAAATTAGCATTTTTTATATAAAAATAAAATAAAAATAAAAACACTCCAACCCAATTAGTCAAATTCAAAATTTTAAAAAAATTATAAAGATTTCGTTTTAAAAAAATTACTTTTAAAAATGGTATTTGATCTTATTGAAAAATCTGTAGGGTTATTTTTTGTCTTTTTTGTTGTCATTAGGGGGGACATTGTCATTTATTTGGTAGTTTGGAGGGGACATTGTCACAATTGAAAGTTTGGGGGGGACATTGTCAATTGGGTGGTAGTTTGAGGGGGGTATGTGGACTTTTCCCGTTTTTTTTTTTTGTAAATGAAGTGGATCTGAGTCCGAAGTATATCAGGGCTGCATGGCACATTTATTCGGTTTCAGAAGGGCGGATTTGCACTTAATATATATATATATATATATATAAAGCTAATTCACACGAGAAAAGAAAAAAAAAAAAAAAAAAAAAACAAGAAGAATAAATAGCCATAAAGACATATATATATATGGAGACATTTTTCTTAACTATTATTTTTGATTGCGAAGACGTTAGGAAACGTAACGAAATACAGGGCTAGCGCTAGCGCTGAGGGAGAAAAGAAGAAGAAATACAAAACATGTCACACACTTAATCAACCAACTTAATTAACTGCCAAACACTAGATCACAATTAGCTAAACTCAAATGCCTGCGCATAACTTCAAGGAAGTGGAAGACCGCTCCCACCACCAACGCCACCGCCAACTCCGGCACCAGCTCCACCACCGACACCACCGCCAAGACCACCCAAGCCACCCACACCGCCACCAAGACCACCCAAGCCACCAACACCGCCACCAAGACCACCCAAGCCGCCACCAGCGCCACCTAGACCACCAATGCCACCAATGCCACCGACTCCACCTAGTCCACCAGCTCCACCGAGGCCAGCTCCACCGCCAAGGCCACCGCCGATCCCAGCAGCTCCACCGACTCCACCGAAGGGGAGTCCATTACTACCAACCCCAGAAACGCCGCCAATCCCACCGAATGAGACGAAGTTCTTTTGGTCGCCGAGTCCAGCATCAGTGGGCGTATTCCTAGCTGTAGTGTGAACTACAACAAGAGCAAGAACCACCATCATAAACCACCTTGCCATCTCTCTCTCACTTTCTCTCTGTCTCTCTTTCTCTCTCACTCTCACTTGGGTATCTCTGTGTGTTAGTACTGAAACCCAGCGTGTAGGGATCCTCTTTATAGGCAAAAAGAGAGTTGGGTGACAGTTGGGGGCAGTAAATGGGGTTAAATGCGAGTTCAGAGCTTCGTTGCCTCAATTTTCCAAGGGCGAGATATTAAGCTCATCTTCTTGATTAAAACATGAGCTTTGGGACATTAATAATGTTTAGGGATATAAAGTAAAAAGGATTATTGGATAAAACTATTTAATACGCACGCATTGGAAATCAGTACGTAGTAGTACTGTCGTCTGTCGATGTGTTGCCTGCAGTGAGATGTATGTCAGGTTTGTTCGACATGCATTGGATTGGAACAGGATTGGACCTAACGAGATCGAGAACATCCTGATGAAATTGGTGGTCCATTCAGATTATGCCATGTGCTAGAGATTGTACGGATCTCGGTTTTTAGTACCCCGGGTATAAACGGTTTCAAATGGTAGGAGCTGCAGATAAGTGCTACTCTTCGCCAAATATATTCTTCAAAAGAGAAGTGTTGTGAGTGTTGTATCTTATATTGATAAAACATAAATAAAAATAATAGTTAGTATACATAAGTGGACCTAAGTCATTATAAGCTTAAATTTTTGGGTTGGAATAGTGTTCAAATATATATATTAGTGTACTATTGGTAAAAAACTCTCTGACCATTTATCTTCCTAACATTTAGTATCAGAATCATGGTTAGTTTCTTAGGACGAATGTCTGGATGCATTTGATTTGAAGTTAGGTTTTGCGGCCCCTCTAGCGCAACTTTTGTACATTTGACACTTTTGAAAATGTAAAAAAACTCACGAGTGAGAAATTGTTTTGAGTACACTTGTGAGTGATATGTCCCACATTGAGAAAACATAAAGGAAAAAAGTAGCTAATATACATAAGTGAATCCAAGCCATTAGCTTAGGTTTTTGAGCTAAAGTAATGTTCAAGTATATATATATATATAATATATTAATGTATTTCTGATGAAAACTCTTTAACGTTTTTATCTCCCTAATAGGAAGTTAATTATTATTATTATTATTTTATAAAAAAGTGAGAGTGGAAGTGTATATATTTTTCTAATTTCATTTTACTCGTAATTTAGAGAGACAGAAAAAAGAACATAAAAGAATTTAAAACTATTATCAAACAATTTTTTTTTTCACTTTTCTCTCACAAAAAATTCACAACAAAACTCTTTACCAAACGATCCTAGAATCATGAAACTTGTAGAAATGGTTCTTATTTGAAAAATAAATTTCTAATTTATTATTTTATTCTTTATAATAAAATAAAAAATCCTTTTTGAAATGACATGGTTATTATTAAAAAGATACAAATGTTCTAATCTTCTTAACATGTTATTTAGTTTATATTTGGGATCATTACATGCCTTTTTTTATTATATATATAAAAATTTTGTTTCTATTTATTTTTAAATAATGATGGTAGTATAAAAATACTGAAAAATTATAAACTTTCATGGTTATATGTTGGAACTATGTACAAAGTTAGTCACAACAAAATAAAATTTAGACCACAAAATAATTCATTTTCATTTCACATGAAATTCAGATAATCGTTTTTTTTTTTTGTTTTTTTTTAAAAAAGGAATAGAGAGAATATCATATATCAAAGCTTGTTAAGTACAACACTCCACATAGATAATATTAGAAATACAATTTGGAGCTTTCTTAATAAGAACATGTTCAACTCTAATAAACAAGGTTTTCTTCACAAAATGATGGGCCGTTCCATTAAAATTAGAGATTACATGATTGACTTGCCAAGCGTGCATGCAGTTCAATACCCCTTGAGTTTCTTTAATAAGATGACCATATTGACTTTAGTTTCGATCTTCTTTCCTTAGGGTTTGCACCACTTGGAGAGCGTCACTTTTCAAAACGATCTTGTAGAACCCTAGTTTTTAAGTGAAAATGACTGCCCGCAAAACCGCCATGATTTTTGCAATATCATGAACAATAATGAAATCTTTTGGGGTCGACAGAATTGCCAAAACCTCTCCAACACTATCACGGATTATAAATCTATACCCATTTTTCTGTTATGCTTATCCACAGTTGCATCTTAGTTTACCTTGACAAAACCGTCCGTAAAAGCTTGCCAATAGAGAGTATTCCTGATATCCACTACAAGCAAGAGATTGGTTGAGAGTTAGCACTCTGGAAAGTCTAAAGATTCAAATGTTGTATGGGCTACTTTATTAAGAGGGCTAACTGATCAAGCAAATACCACAGCATTTCGTCTCATCCATAAGTTTCACCCAGCATCCACCATAAGCACCATATTATCTAGATTCAAAAATCGGTAAAGTTCCTCAACAATAAACATCAAGTCTTCATGCTCAATATATACACCATTTTTGAATCCCTTCTTCTGCACGTGGTCCATACAGCCTTAGCAGCCAAGCAGCTCCACAAGATATATCCCGTACGTAGTTTCCAACTCTACTTCGCATAGGGGATAAAGAGGATCATTCGTGATTTTTGGCGTAAAGAGATTTGCTTTGGTAGACAAGATTTTATGACATGCTCTCCACATGAACACCTTCATGTTCAGCATATATGAGGGATATTCAATTTTCAGAATGTCTTCCACGTAGCGCTATGTTGGCCTCTTCTAGAAATTGAAAGAATCTTATTCCAAATAAAAACGACTTTAGAATTAGCGGTCTTAGTCTAATTAATGGTTCTTACTTCCTTTTAAAAGTGAGAATGCGACGCTATGGGAGAATGGGACCTCAAATTAATTCAACGTTCAAGTTTGGGTCCTTTGGGAGGGAAAATATATTTGTAAGTTGATTTAGCTTCAACAAAAAAAAAAAAAAAAAAACAAAACACTGACGCTATGTTCTTTAACTTTAAAAAATGCTAGACATATAATTCCTTCACAATTAGTTTAGTAGTTGAGGTGACTCCAATTATATATATACCAAAACGTGTCGTCAAATTATTAAAAAAAAAAAAGAAACTATAAAAAAATTGTAGATTTACTATTAATTACTCTCTTGAAATACATATTTTTGTTTCCGGACATCATGAATAGAAATTAATCATTCTCGAAAGTTAGGTGATCCATCATATTAGATATATATTGGTTTAATATTTTCACCCATTTTGAGAAAACCTTCAACCAGGATGGGTTGTAAAACACCACTTTTACAGCTTCCAATACTAATTTGCCACGTAAGTTAAAAGCATCAAATACAATAAGGCTAAAAAAGGATGAAAAGTATTGGATCCTATCCCTCCTCACTGCATAATATCTTTCAATCCTATACTGGAAGTTTGGAACCTATCTCTCCTCCGTCCTCACCGCATAATATCCTCAGCAGTCAAAACATGTGATCAAATCAAAACATCCAAAACAACAC
Source organism: Betula pendula (assembly GCA_900184695.1). Classification (NCBI taxonomy): domain Eukaryota; kingdom Viridiplantae; phylum Streptophyta; class Magnoliopsida; order Fagales; family Betulaceae; genus Betula; species Betula pendula. The sequence goes on from FXXK01000001.1 coordinate 872,184, forward strand.
TTACAAAGCTAAAAAAAAAAAAACAAAGAAGCCTCCCACTTACGGTACTAAAAAAAAAACAAAACAAAACAAAGAAGCCTCCCACTATCCCACACACTGCAGCAAGCCGTAAGGTAAAAAAATCAGTTGTTACATAATTAACCACAAAAAAAAAAAAAGGCAAAAAAAATCACCTTAAAAGTGGTGGCTTTGGGCGGTGGCTGTTGGCGGGTTCCGGCAAAGTAGGCGGTAGTGTTTTCAAGTTTTGTGGGATTTTGAAATAAAGTATGTGTCTTTCTTTTGTCTATTGAAAAGTTAGGTTTTGTCTGATTGCGTTTTTGTTTTTATTCCCATAAAATCTAGTGTTTTCATGTTTATTGTAGTTGCTATGTTTAGATGATGTGTTTTAATTTTATTGGAAACTGTAAAAATAATGTTTTATAGCCCATCCGAATAGAAGGACCTCTTCTTGTTTTTCAAAGTTATTGTGAACGTGGCATGACTTTATGGTAATCAATACTGATCACGGTAGCTGGGTGTGCTTCAGACAGGTAAAGCTCTTTTCATGAAGTATCTATGACGTACACAATTCATTCACAATGTGTTGTCTTCAAAGTGATTTTTTTTCATGATCTTTAACGTGAAAATTAAGTATAAATTTAATAACGTACTGTAATGCACGTGGCATAAAAGATGAAAATAAAAACTTCGTGAAAGTAGACCATACTCATAATTAGGCCAAGGGTTTTGTGCCCAAGCTCAGGCTACAAGTTTGTAAATCATTCATTATCCTAAAAATTTAAGTTATAAGAAATAATGAATTTGTTCTCCCTAATAAATAAATAAGAATCAATACATAAAATATTTAATTGAAATAAGATAAAAACTTTAGACTCAAGTTCGAATTCCTATACCATGTAAAATTATCATTTATTTCAAACGCTTAAACTTATAAAAATAATAAATTTAGTTATATTAATAAATACTTCAACAAAATTCAGTTAAGGCTAACCCGAAATGCATATTCTTTCACACCAGATAGTTGCTGACAAACTGCTTCTCTCCCGAACCATACCCAACTCCATATTTTATTTCTTGCATAAATTTCCAACTACATATATCTACCAACTTCTAATTCAGAGCTTAGTTGGCACTTGACTGGGCAGGATTTATGAGGTTGCCAGACGAGTTCAGCATGTTTTAGTACAATTTTAATTCATTTTATTATTTTTTTGTGTGTGTTTTTTATGACTAAAAATTCATTTAAGATATAGTTACTTCGTGTATTCATCTCTGTCAAGTAAGTTTTGGACTCGTGCAAAGCACCCTTTTCACAAGAATCAAGTAAAACTCTGACTTTACTAACGGGTGTGGCTCTAAAAAATTATTTACACCCAAAATAATTTAAACTTTAAACCTGATTCGAATGCCACCAAAACTAAATTCCTTACAATTTGAGTCAATTCATTGAGATTGTTGTTTCTTTTTTAGTACAATTTGCTCCCCAACCCCTTAAAATACTGGACGTCCTTCAAATTGATCGATGGACTACACAAAGTGTCAGTGGCTCCCTCCCATTTAGACCAAATCCATGGACACCGTACCCTGGCCTAGCCTTCAAGTCATCCATGGTCGACACGTGCTATATATATGAATCAAAATAATTTATTTAGTCGGGTTGAAATCTACTATAATATTCCTCTACCCGGAACATAAAATGGGTGGCATTTGAATGGGAGGGAATCCGGTCCTCGCATGCAATTGCTCGCCTGATTACAGGGGTAGACAATTGTAGAGAGTTCTCAATCGATCATATAGAGAATTCCAATCATATTTAAGAATATGTTTTTCTTGATTTTCTAATTAAGATTATATTTAAGAATGGTTGACTTGACGTTCTTATATATTAAGATAATGGTAATTAACAATGTTTTAAAAACGCTCAAAAAACAAAAAAAAAAAAAACTATTTTTTAAAAACTATTATTTCTGGTTGCGAAGACGTAAGGAAGCGTAACGAAATACAGAGCTAACGCTGACTCGCTGAGGGAGAGAAAAGAAAAGAAATACAAAACATGTCACACACTTAACCAACTTAACTGCAAAACACTAGATTGATCGTAATTAGCTAAACTCATATGCCTGCTGCATAACTTCAAGGAAATGGAAGACCGCTCCCACCACCAACTCCGGCACCAGCTCCACTGCCGACACCGCTGCCAAGACCGCCCAAGCCGCCTACACCGCCACCAAGACCACCCAAGCCGCCACCAGCACCACCCAAGCCACCAATGCCACCGACTCCACCTAGTCCAGCAACTCCACCGAGGCCAGCTCCACCACCAAGGCCACCACCGATCCCAGCAGCTCCACCAACTCCGCCGAAGGGGAGTCCATTACTACCAAGCCCAGAAAAGCCTCCAACCCCACCATATGAGACGAAGTTCTTTTGGTCGTCGAGTCCAGCATCAGTGGGCGTAGGTCTAGCTGTAATGTGGACTACAGCAAGAGCAAGAACCACCATCATAAACCACCTTGCCATCTCTCTGTTTCTCTTTCTCTCTCACTCTCACTTTGGTAACTCTGTGTGTTAATAGTGCTGAAAACCCAGCGTGTAAGGATCCTCTTTATAGGCAAAAAGAGAGGTGGGTGACAGTTGAGAGCAGTAAATGGGGTTAAATGCGAGTTCAGAGCTTCGCTGCCTCAATTTTCCAAGGGCGAGATATTAAGCTCATCTTCTTGATTAAAACATGAGCTTTGGGACATTAATAATGTTTAGTGATATAAAGTAAAACGGATTATTGGATAAAACTATTTAATACACACGCATTGGAAATCAGTAGTAGTACTGTCGATCGTCTGTCGATGTGTTGCCTGCAGTGAGATGTATGTCAGGTTTGTTCGACATGCATTGGATTGGACCTAACCTAATTAACGAGAACATGATGAACATCGTTGCTATCACTGATGAAATTGGTGGCCCTTTCAGATTATGTCATCTTCTAGAGATTGTACGGACCTCGATTTATTACCCCTTGTATGAGGAGAGTAAAAAATTATTATCTTACAACTTTTTTCGTTTTTTTTCTTACAAAAAATTCACAACAAAACTATTACTTATTAAAAGATCCTATCATCACGTAACGTATTATCTGAAATAATTCATTTTCATTTCACATAAAATTTCACATGATTATTAATAAAAAGATAAAAATGTAGCAATCTTCTGAACATGTTATTTAGTTTAAATTAGTGATCATCATTACACGCCTTTTTTTAGAAAAAAATTTGTTTCGGTTTATTTTTAAATAATGAGGGTAATATAAAAATACTGATCAAGAATATTTATAAACTTTCATGTTTGAAAAAATTCATATGTTGGAACTATGTACACAATTAGCGACAACAAAACAAAATCTGAACCACAAAATAATTCATTTTCATTTCACAAAAAATTGAGACAATCTTATTTCAAATAAAAACGACCTTAGATATAATTAGGGGTCTTAGCTAGTCTAATATGGTTCTTACTTCCTTTTAAATGTGACAATGTGAGGGAATTGTGGGACCTCAAATTAATTCACTGTTTCAAGTTTGGGTCTTTGGGAGGGAAAAAATATTTGGGAGTTGATTTAGCTTCAAAAGAAAAGAAAAGAAAAGAAAAGAATAAAAAAAAAAAGTCTTACGCTAGCTAGCTATATGTTCTTTAACTTCAAAATACTAGACATATAATTATTTTAGAATTGACTTGA